>JAYMTH010000453.1:0-20943 GCA_036897465.1 Pelargonium australe
TTTAGGAAAGTTTAATTAAAAAAATAAATATTTAGGTCAATTTTAGTTTAAGGAAATTCTTTTATTATAAGTTTTCCATGTAATACATATATTCATGTAAATATAATATTAAATTTGATTGTTACTCAAATTCTATATATACGGATTTTAGATTTAGGAAGTAAAAAATTAACCTCAATACAAATTTAGTTTTAAATTATAATTAAATAAAAATTTGTGCTAAAAATACAATTAAACAAAAGTTTGTAATAAAACTAAAAATTTGATGACGTGGCGATTTAATACGCATTACAAACTTATTTTTTGGTTCAGCTTTAAAGTATGAATGAATAGATTGCCTCTCCAACAATTTTAAAATCCTCATTGATCTTTGCACCATATAAACTCATCACCATTGGTTGAAAGATTATTTATTTAACTTCTATTTCATCTAAAAAATTACGCACGCCTTAACCTCCATCAACTAAGCGCAATTGCAAAATATGAGAGCAAATAAAAGTTAAATTATAGGTACAAAACTAATATACATTGCTTACTGATAGCCCGGATGTATCTTCAAAACTAAAACACGCAATGATACTATAACAAGAAACGTCCGTTTCATGTGCATTTAGTACCGATAAGTTAGATGTACCATTCCACATTGATAAATGTATACACTAATAATTATCTACCAGTCCAATTTTGCTTACATATAATTATTCGTACGAAAAATACAAGTAGAACACAACAACAATCCTCTTCCTACTCCACACTGCTCGCATAAGAGGTTTGGTTGTGAGTTGTGACGGCTAAAAACTTAATTACAGACCAAGAACTATCTAAAAACCCGATTGAAATCTGCAAGGTGATGTGGTTAGTTTCAGGTTGTGGCTCCCTCGGATTTGAGATCAAGGTCAAGGTACCCTTCTTTTTTTAAGTACCAAAGTGCTGCCTTAGCGGCTTCCTCTGCAGAAGCTTTCTTTTTGGCTTGAGGCGTCCCAAGGCACTGCAAAAACACGTATGATGCTGCTTCTATCTCCACAACCACCTTGAAAGTGAATCTGCATGTTTTAATACAGCAAATACGAAACACACCAATCAATCACTACATGGATTCCATTGATAAAACTGTATTGAACTCAGGTGACCTATCACTGATGTCCTTATTTCAAAAACGTGGAGCGTATGTACTTACAACTTCAAGTGGCCGGGTCCTTCCTCCTTGCAACATTCAAATAAAGGTTGTTTCCAACAGTTAGCGACGCAGATTTCATACAAACAAGATCTAGCTGTTCGTATGGTTGTTTCACCTACAAGATTAAACAGTTAAAAAAAAAGTGGCGATGTCTACATACTTGAATACTGTGCAAGTAAAATGTATAATTAATGCAATACCTTCAGTTTGTGACTTTGTTTCACTGCTTTCATCGTCAATGCTCTCACATGGAGTTGGAGGATGTCTACTAAAAGGTGAGATGCGGATAGGAAGGTTGTTAAATTTTTGTAAACCACGCGGAGTTGGGGAATGTCTACTAGCAGGTGAGACATGGGGAGGATTGTGGTTAATGTTTTGATTTTCGTTCATTCTACACGAGTTTGGGGGATGTCTACTAGAAGGCATGACATGGGTAGAATCGGGGTTATATCGTCTGATTAAGCATTCTTGGACTTTCGAACTTCCATTTCCATTGGCATCAGGAGCAATTATCTCTGTGGGTGTTTCGTCGTACCCAATCAGCCTGGCCTCCATCTTGCAGCTCAACTTTAGAACTTCCTCCAAAGACTTGGTAGTCTGATGTATGAAGCCCTGAGCCTGGACATGTACAGCCGAAGAATTTCAAAAAACAGATAAGATAAAAGAGGACCTAGACAAACTACATAAATATCCTCGACATATTCCAAGATTGCATGTTTGTAGCTCTAGTAATTACCATCCACCTCCACTACAGGAAGTGATTGGGCAGACTATATTGACAAGAATAACTATCATGATCTCAGATAATGATGATCACTCAGCATGTTATCTAAATAACTAGCATGCAAAGGGGGATTAAATTTCATTTACAACTGCTTATAAAAATAAAATAAATAATTTAATGTTTTGGGCGGGCAATATGACTTTGGGCATACTTTAGTTAATTTGATAGCAAGATCATGCCATATGATTCACAAGAATCACATTTCATGAACTCAGATTTTGAAGATTATCAAGCATGAAATTCAATAATTTATTATGTAAAAGAGGATCAAATGGCATTTTTTTTATTGGCCATTGGGCCTACTTAACAAGGGGTAGCTCTCCTCTTTCGTAAAAATGAGGAAAAATCATTCGATGTTTTGAGCAGGCAAGGTGACATGATTCTTGGTTTACTTGACAGCGAATTCATCTAATTTGGATTCGCAATAATCACTTCCAGAAGTGTTTAATCAAATCACAAAGTTACAGCAATCATAGTAGTTCACAAGTTTTACCTTCAAAGTTGCATATAGTTTTTCTGCAGTAGCTCTAATGGCATCTTTTTTGTTCACATTGGTTGCAAAAGCAGTTGTAGTAACGCCATTGCCACTTACTTTTCCTTCTACTATAAAAGTTTGACCTTTCTTCAATGTTGGAAATTCCAGACCCCAATTGCGAGATTGGCAAAGTTCTTGCAGTTCCCTTATAGGACTTAGTTGGACATGAGAAAAACTCATGATTGGATCCAAAAAGGATAGCATCATCTTCCAACCAAAATTCAAATTGAACCCCGTGTCAAGAAGAACAGCACCAAGACAAGACTCCACCAAGTCACCAAGAGCCTGAGACAACAAATGAAATAGAAACATTTCAGCGCCTATTTTGTATTTTAAAATGAAATAGAAACATAAATAAAATGTCAGTTCCTCTACATCTCTCAATAGCCCCTCATCAAAAGGGTTCCTTACCCTGACCATTCAAAAAAATCATTATTAGGAATGATATAAGTATTTTGGGGTAAAAATATTATTTTACCCTTCAGTTCATTTAAAAATTTCAAAGAATGCCTCAGACTTCTGGTGGTGTCTGTTTTGGACTTTTGGGAGATTTATTTTGCTTTACTCGATGCAACTTTTTTATAAAAATGCAATGACATACAGCACAACTTCATTTATGCAATTTTCAGCGCTAGAAACTGCATTTTCCAGCGAACTGTTTTTTTTTTTTTTTTTTTTTTTTAAAAAAAAACATTTTCCAAGAATTTTCTTCCTCTTTGATTTCGGAATAGAAGAAAATTCTTGAGAAACACTATAGAAACTTTGGTGCCAATGAATGTTTTATAGCCAACGAAATAGGAGATCTTAAAAACTTTCATAGCAATACTAAGAAATGGCATTAATACTTCAGATGAAATGCCTACCTTTGGACATTTTGGTTCATGCAGACGGTTTCCTGATGCAGCTCTTTTAATGAAGTCCACATAATTTGTTATAGCATCAGAGAGGCTCTTGGAATCACAGAGAAGAAATTTATGGAAGGATTGATCTACTGCAACATTGGCAAAGGCCTTATTATTCACAGACAACGATCTCAAATCTGTCAACTGACCAGGTTTCAACTTCGGATACACGGAATATAGATATGATGTGATTAAATAATCCAAGACTGCATCTCCAAGAAACTCCAGTCTCTGGTCAAATCATCAAGAAATTACATAATGTAGCATCACAACAGAAAAGATGCTAGAAGGGCCATCTAGTCTGTAGGATTGTTAAGTACAGAGGAACATTACAGTCTGATACATGAAGTATACAGAGTACATACCTGATAACATCCTCCTCCAAGCTTGTTGTATGATGGATGAACAAATGCTTGTAGAAGCAATCCTTTATGGAGAAACTGATATCCTAATATATTTTCAAGGGTAGCCATGTCCACACTAGCAGCAAGTGGCATGTACATGGAGCTTGCTAAGCAAGCATGTGTAACTTGAGTAGCTTCGAAGTCCACTTTTATGCCAACCCACCTAAGAAATGCTGTTGCAGCTTTGAAGCCGCTGTCAACTAAAAAGGCTCCAACAAGAGCCTCAACCACATCAGCAATAGTTTTCTTATGTAACCAATGGTGACCTTTACTACATCGGACTTCAGCATTTGCATAATCTTCCATGCTACTCTTGGATAGAGAATGAATGGCTTCTTCTGTGTCTTTGTTACATATTACTGGACAAGGTCGACCAAAAGCATAAAAGTTGCAAGGATCAAATGGCTGATCACGTATGTACACCTGAAATATGGGCACAAGTATGATGCATTTGAATACGCAAATATTGAATCACTAACATAAATATTAGTTCCAAGTTTTTAACTTTTATCAAAGTATTTCGTACAGCAGAACTAAACATGAAGCATTGGTTGAAAGGAACGTAGCCAAAATATTTCCCAAGCAGCAGACAATTGCACGAAAGAGAGGGTGACACAAATTTATGTATGAGACTACATTTTTCCCACTAAGCAATGACAAATTCTTATTTGTGAAACTTAATGTCCTTTCCACGACTGCCCATATCACACACTACTTAACGATTGCACACCTGACTAGTGACAAGTGCCACTATTAACAATGCTGGACAGACAGTGCTCTTTATTATGTCAGTGGCAACTGTTTAGAACTTTTTAATGACATAATTTAGTCCTCTAGGAAAAGCTCCAAGATAGCAGTGTCAAGACTCAACCAGACTTCAAGAATATCAAGTGATGTAACAAAATCATGCCAAAACTATTTTATATATGTAATTAACTACAGATAAATTGAAGCAGTGAAGTGCTCCTAACCTACCCTACCTGCAAGTTACGGTTAGTTGCTAACTTGAGTAAATTGGAGTTGTTGACAACATTAGAGCGTTTCCTGGTAAGTCCTCCTTCATCAAGAGTATCATGCAAAAGAAAGAGATGTCGACCAACTGCAAATTTGAGGAAAGCATCGCCAAGTATTTCAAGCCTCTCGAGAGAAAAGCGCTCCTGGCACTTCTCAGTGGTAAGTGCTTCAAGAACCTAGAATAGGAATTCAAAGTTGTCAGAAGAAAACAAAATTCAATAAAATATTGACAATTACAGGAATCACAAACATGAATTTCACGTACTTATATTAATTACTTGTCCATGTTAAGATTCAAAATAATATTGTATAAGACATTGACTTACTCTATGGGGGGTAACTTCAGCTCCCTCTAGAAAAGCAGCAGCGAATATGCGTCTCAGTTCAATAGCCACAAGCAAGTTTTCAAGACGATGCATGATTGATGGTAACAAAGACAGCGAACTACCAATATCTTTTGAAAATCCTATTATCTTCAACTGGCAAAGTTCAGGAGGCAAATGAATAAGGTATTCTTCAAGTCCAACTGATTCTGTGTGACATATAAAATTTCATGAATAATGACAGAGATAAAGAGAGAGAGAGAAAAGGAAGTCATGACAAAAATTAAGAACATATAAGAAATAAGAAATAAGAAAAAACGCGTTCATGTTTTATTTATTAGCTTCCCTTACTTGAGACATAGTTAATAATTACAAAGTTGCTCCACACTAAGTCTGCAGACTGCAATGCAACTCATGGAATATCTATGTAGCTTAAGTAGAGTATTGCCCTCACCATTCTCTTCTTTGTCACAGCCTTTGACCTTTACCCAAGGTAACTTACAGAATCCACACTTAACAATGGTTTCTGTATTTTATATGGACTCTCTTTTCTTTTCATTCATAGGGTGAACAAAAGATTAATCTTACAAAGTGCAGGTACAGCATCATGCTATGGCAATTAATGCTGCTTAGTGTATCTG
The DNA here is from genome assembly GCA_036897465.1 of Pelargonium australe. Lineage (NCBI taxonomy): Eukaryota > Viridiplantae > Streptophyta > Magnoliopsida > Geraniales > Geraniaceae > Pelargonium > Pelargonium australe. Next base: position 5,781 of record JAYMTH010000453.1, read on the forward strand.
GCTTGAAAAAATCCAGGTATGATATTTATCTTTAGGCGCCAGCCCCCTATAGTGCTAGGTTTGCTAGCCAGTTGTAAATAATCCTACATTTTGGGACTGGAACAACCATAATGAAATTGCCAACCAGTGCTGAGGAAACTATTATTTGGCAAGGTTTAACATTTAGTTAATGATAAATTTCACAATTAGGCTACACATGGCTAGGGCTTCCACTACTAAAAAGTCAACCTTGTTAGTAGGGTTTGGCTTCCAACATTATATTTAGTTCATTCACTTTATATTACCGATGTGGAACACTTTATTACCCACTTCAACACTCCCCTCACGGGCAACCATCACATATTTCTCTATCGATAGGCTCGACACGTGCACAATCAGAAGCGCCTTTTTTTTTTTCTTAAATCGGCACTACCCCTCACATCACATGTAGGTATTTTTCTTTCACAAGTGGGCCGATGCTGGCATGTCCATCTGCAAGCGGGCCGGAGGTCACATGGGGATGCAGCATACACAGGCCACCTTTGGGCCAAGGCCTGGATCAAAATCAGCTTTGATACAATGTTAAATTTCATAAATTGGCTACATATAATGGTTTGAGCTTTCACTGCTAAAATGTCAACCTTGTTAGTATGGTTTGACTTCGGCTCATTAACCACTTCAACAATTAATAAATGCCTATTTTATATTTTATGGATATAGCATCTCTACACATCAAATGATGCAATGCAGGAGAAGAAAAAGGTGAAGGGAAGGTTTTAGTTCGTCCCAATTAACACTTGACATAAACGGATTCTTAACGTTTGTCTAGATGGAACCTCCCTCTGCAAAAAGCAGAGAGGTAGATGGTTGCAGACTCACAGCCAACTTTACACCCCATACCCAAATTCCCATTTCCACAAGACAAATAAGGATACTGCATTGAGTTAGAAAATGAGCAAAGGTAACCTAATTGATCATATCTGTAAAAGTAGTCACACATTGGTTTTCTAATGTTAAAATGATACAACATGGCAAGAAAAAGTGATAATCCCCAATAATATAAACAGTAATATTTTGAAACGCAAATAAGTATTACTCCATGTAATATAGGTACTGACCACAGAAGCAGAAATAAATAAGTATTACTCCATGTAATATAGGTACTTACCTGTTTCCACTTGCTTTCGGTTGTGTAGCAGGTTGTGAAAATTACAGAGAGGTTTTGCTTGAAGAAGAGGCTGTTTAGGGTACTTCAAATGAATGTCAAATCTGATTTACAAAATTTAGGTTTTTGTAAATAAAAAAAGAAAGATAATATGAATTAAATGCCAAAACTCAATATCATAAATAAATTATATTGTTTAGAATTGATATCTAACCTGTTGTTTCAATTCATATAATCCTTTCAAACCCAAGGATAGTGTTTAGAAAGATAAACGCTACAACTCAATATCAATTCTGATACTTATGACTTCCATCCTTAGGTTTGAAAAGATTCAGTCATAAATAAATTTAACCTCTTCGAAACAAGGTTAGAATGTTTAAGTTTAAAATAGTCGGTAACCAAGGCCAAGAGTTCCAGTTACCTACATTTGATTGAAGTGCTCTACATAGCTTGAAGTGCTAGAAGAGTCATGTTGATGGTATGCATCCTTTTCATGATCAACCTTGGTAACAAAGTAGAAACACTTCTTGTGTAGAACATAAACTAAACTATTTTCAACTTCACTAATACTTCTGCAGCCATTAGCAAGTTGCAAATCAGATGTTGAAGGAACTCTCTGATCTATAGATTTTGATGGACTCCTGAAAATTGGAGATGATAAACATCTTCTTACAACCTCCCAATCTACAATGACCTTGTCTTCATTATCTTTCAAAGTGACAGGAAGCAACAGATAAAAGGTCGATGAGCTGGAGTTACAAAAATTCTTCTCTCCCAAAGACACAACCTCTTTTTCGAATTCTGACCGGTCAAGGGTGACCTTGAAAAACATTTCTTGAAAGTTTTCAGCTTGTTTAATCTGCATAGATACATCTAGATCTAGTGAATACCAAGAGCTGGAAAAACATCAACTTCATTTAAAAATACCGTCTTTTACCTCATCTTTGTCAAATTTAAAGAGTCCAGATGGGACAAGCTTTGTCATCACAGATCTACTATGAGCCAGATGAAGATCGATTTCCATTCTCTCAGCCTCTTTTGGGAGTGCTGACTTGAGAAAAAGTGCAAATGCTTTATAGGTCCTATCCATAGGTTTAGGACTAAATTTTATATAGTAAGAGTTGAGGTAAACAGGACTCTCCTTGTAAGTCCATGATTCTTTAAGTGAAGTGGGAACAACCATCTCATGTAGTTCTCCTCGGAAAGCCACATCTGCCAACATACAGAACCAAAGGCGTCTGATGTGATATTATGTTATGAAGAAGAATAAGAAAAAAGAAGTAATGATTGAATTGACGAGGCACAACCTTCAGAGCTAACAGAATCAGGGGAGGCCAGCATTGATCCCTCCACATCTGCACTGTCTTGCACTGGCAATAGATAGTCATTCAAGGCACCCATTTTATGCAACTCTTCAATTGCTTGTACACAAGCATCTTTTTTAGCAGCTTCCATCGAAGACTGTGGTGCACTGACAATTTGATGAACTGGAGCATTTGAAGGTAAACTTAAGTGGCAGACAGTGCCCCCAAGATCATCAAAATATGAGAATTTTGGCTTAGGGTCAAAATACCTGCAAGAGCATATCATTCCACCTCAGCACAAAAACACTCAATTGATGCTCTGAGCCTGCAAATGAGTCACCTTATTACAAGGCCTATACACCCACTATACCTCCCAGTGGATCGGAAACCCAAAAACTATCCCCTGATCAAGCTACACAGGCCAACATATGACTATAGCATACCCAGCAACAGATAAAATCCAAAACAAAACTGTTCAGTATCCATAACTAAAAGAATGTTAAGTTTGAGACAACTTGATATACTAGTTGGGTCATCCTTATTGGTTTGGGTAAAACTTTAACATGATATCAAAGCTAGTTTGGTTTGGGCTAGTGGCCCGTTTATGTTGCCTCCATGTTAATTCTTGGTCCACGTGGTGGGCCCGTTGTGTTGTCTGGCATGCACATGAAGGGGAGTGTTGAAGTATCCCACATAGGAAAATGTGAGGTTTGAGACCACTTAATATACTAGTTGGGCCCTCCACCATATAGTTTAAGCTTTTGGGTTGGAGTAAAGTTTAACGAAAACCAATAAAAATAGTACCTCTCAGATATTGTCAACCCAATCCAAAAACACCCCCCTGTCGAGCTACGCAAGCCAACATAGAACCAAAGCTTACCCAGAAACAGATTAAAAACATAGTAATTCTCAAATATTGTCAAACCAACAAACAATTGATGATTATCTTAACAGATTCATATTAGAACTTGTAAGTAACCAAACAGCTTTGATGCAAGCCAAAATCCTACATCTTGAGTGGAAGTGGAACAAAAGTATATAGAAAGACTTACTCATCATGTGTGAGTTTTGAACAATACTGGTACAGTAATGAGATGCTATACCCAGGACCGATGGAAGCACCTGAAGAATCAACTTTGTAAATTCTTTCCTCGTAGCCACTAAATGTCTCATTGTTTGTTCTGACAGTTATTTCCAAATTCATTTTTTCTTCATCTTTCTTAAGATTATCTATCAAAACCAGATCCTTCTGGTTCCCACTGCGATAATAGGAAAAAAAAATAGTTACTCTGCATCAGGAAAAAGACAAGAAGAAAAACAGTAGAACAAATTCATGTACAGTATACACTATAGAAAAGCACCTGTCCACTAAGAATGCATATTCAGACTGAGGCATTCGTGCACGTCCTCGAGACTGAATAAAGCTAGCAACAGATTCTGGAAGATCAAACCGTATCACAAGGCAGCATGTCTGAATATCAAGCCCTTCCTCACCCACTTTAGTTGCGACTAAAAGATTCAACTACCAAATAGACAAGCCACAAGTTAATACCCTACCCAGTACCCACAATACAAAGAGATGTTGAAATATGAAATGATATAGTATTATTGAGTGATTAAATTCAGTAAGTTTATCTATAGGCTATGCGTATGTTATATGTAACAGAACGAAAGAAACCTAAACTAAGCCTTAAAGGAGACAATTACGAAAGACGTAATATCAGGAACCCCATAAATTATGGGATTCCAATGTATCTCAACAAGAGACAATGACAATGCTAGTATTCTTTTATCAGTCATCATGAATCACTAAGAAACAACTATGGTAGAATCTGGGGGAATCCTCAGGTGAACTAAGCCTTAAAGTAAGGAGACAATTAGGAAAGACATAATATCAGGAACCCCATAAATTATGGGATTCTAATGTATCTCAACAAGAGCCAATGACAATGCTGATATTCTTTAATCAGTCATCATGAATCACTGAGAAGCAACTATGGTAGAATCTTGGGGACTCCTCAGTTTTCTAGACGACAAAGTCCAAGAGTGCATTCAAGAGAAGCTCATATTTTGAAAGCCTGATGCAAGTGAGGCCTTGCATCATAACTTTCAACAAATACAACTTACATCGTAATGAAATGTGGGAATTCAAGAGTGCTATCCATAATCATGAAAATTGTAGAGCAAGAAAAATTTGTGAATTTCTAATATTTCTCAATAATTCAATTCAAGATGAAATATAAATTATGAATAGGACTCTTCACACAACTAGAAGCCCTAAAGCAATGTAGAAACTCATACTAACTACAATTGCAATCAATTATATTAATAAGAAATCTGAAAGACTGGTAGAAACAAAGTGACCAAGTTCCTTGATCTAAACAACTCCTAATATGTATTTCCCATATCCAAATATTTGGTCAAAGTGTTCCGGTAATTGATAAAAGGAAAGAACACTCTTCAAAGCTTTAAAGCATAAACTGAATTGTAATCATGTGTTGTTAACTATGATGTACATTGGAATACCTCTCCAGACCGGAACCTATCAAGAATGCTGTTTGTATTCTTCCGCGACACACTCTTCAGTCCAGAGTGCACTCCTACTAGAAAATCACACCTCCAACATGATAGTAGCTCAAGTTTTTGTAGTATGCATGACAAGGATCTCGCAATAACAATCCTATTTACAAAAATTATACATTTCATATTTGGTTGTAACCTGAAAAAAGAAAAAGAGATGAGCCATTAGAATAGGATATCTACCATTGATGGTTAATAATGTAGTACAGAAAAGAAAAAGAGAATTGAGTAGATAGATGAAATCCAAATGAATATAAAAATCATTAACTGGTAGGAAAAAGTCAAGGAAACATGAAGAATGCATGCAATACATAAATGCCGCAAAGCAATTCAAATAAGTTGGTTATAATCAGAGTTTTAAAAGTCACTAGGGTCCACTAAAGCCAAAGTCCAAGGCACACGGTGAGGAGCACTTTTGAAATTTATGAAAAATATTAAAAACTTAAAACATTAAATTTACCAAGCTATTTTATAATATAGATAAGTAATGATTTGCTTTTGCTGATTGTATGACATCATTATTCCTCTATATTTTTTGAAGTATCCAACTTTCATTAAACTACCTTGTATCAGTAATCTGACTTGATGTCGCTGCCTTAATGTTTCTATAAATAAATTAAAAAAAAAAAACTAGAATTGTTGTCTTCATATTGCTGGAGATTGGAGTGACACTATTTCATAGAAACATTTTGATTTTTGGAACCCACCAAATGACTTTCCAGATTTCAAAATTCAATTTTACAAGGGTTATATTCAATGGAATTTTGAATAGACTAATTAAATACATCAACATTCAAAATTTAATATCAGATTTGGTATGAAAACGCAGAGATTGAGTCATAAATTTAGTGAGGCACACCTCAAGTGCGCCTTTGGTACTGTTGTGAAGCGTGCGCCAGATGGAAGTCGCCTAGCATCAGCCATTTTGAGGCTCGACAAGGTGCCTCGTGCTTCAAGGGCTTTTTAAAACACTGGTTGTAATTAACAAGATTTTATCTACTCCACTTTTCTGCTATCTAAGTACCCACAATCAAACACCATGAAAGGGGTCATTGGAGCATTGCCGGAAAACAACAAGGAAGATGTCAATCTGTATCTTCAATCAGAAACCACAGGTTGGAGGCAAACGAAGTTGAAGAGAGAATTTTGGTGGTCAGAAGAGGGTAGAATGATTTACTTTCCAGAAAATATAGGTGGGGCAAAATGATGAATAGGAAAATCGCTTAATCTTCTGTCAGGAATTCAGTATCAGCAGAAGAAAGTGGAATGTTAGTCATTTTGCTTTTGCTCGGAAGACGCAGGTAACATCAGAACAGGGAGAGAACAATAGAAAGAAACTCTTACAGTCACATTGTAAAATGTTTACAGAGAAAAAAAATATGAACAAACTTATGACTGCACTCAAAAAATGGGAGGGAAATGTTTTTTGAACGCAATGGGAGGGAAATGTTGGTTTGAATTCAGACTTTAGAACATGACCACACGGATGTAAAAATGCATCTAGACTAAGAATTCTCTCTTTTGCTTCCTTTAACTGTCAAGTTTCAATTCTATTAGTGCTTCCTATCATTCTGTAGATAAACTTTTGATGCAATAGTTAATAATACTATAGTATATCTTATGTAATGACTTTTTCCCTAAAATGGTGGGTTTTTGATGTATTGATTTCTACATATTCTCCTGAATAGCAGTTTTCAAGTCAAAGTATTAATATGACAGATGTTTGTTCACAAAGAAAGAATGATTCAAGAGATACTTGGTCATAAATGTGAGTGTTCGTGCACACATTAGTGAATACATTCAGTTTCATATTGTTGATACAAGCATCTAATCGCATGCTCCTGAAAAGCCATTCTTTATTACACAGTATAGAAAAAGAAGTTATTTACCAAACCTATAATGTGTGATTTTTTTTATTTAACAAATTTCTATAAGAAACACCAACATAGACTTAATACCAACCTGAAGGAAGAAAGAATTCCTATAAGGCGTAAAAGCTTTCTTGAGAAAAAAGGCTCCTTTAAGACCTCTACACAAGATAAATCAGATACAATGCCATCTACATAAATAACAAATCAAGATAGGATCATTAGTTGAACATAGAACTATACTTGATTTTCATACGAACTTTTGTTTCAAATATTTAATGGAGCATAAGAGATTAAAGAGTTTGCATATAAAATTTCCAATAAGTCAGATATCCACACACAAATAAGGTCATACAAGCGCGCTCCTAGCACACTACACTCAGCCATGATCTCGCTATCATGGAATGTGTGAGGGGTGTGCTAAGTAGCTTTGCATTCTCATCATGTTTCAATTCAGGAGCTTCTGCTCTTATTAATTGTATCTCCTCTTGGTGTTTGTACTTTTATTCCTTTCTTGGGAATTTTAATAAAAGTGCCCATTGCTTATAAATAAAAACAATGATACTTGGGTTCAAACAAGCTTTTTAGGAGCCTAAGAAGTTCAAAAAGCAGAATACAGTACTACCAATAAGTGGCAATATCTATCCATGAATAAAATTTATGTGTTTGCCAAGACTGACACTTAACTTTCATTGTATAAGGAATTGACATTGTGGATTTCCAGACAAAATTTAGTGGATGCATCACGACTACACAGAACATGAAAAATTATGGAGAGAGAATAACATTCAAAAAGCATTTTGAATACATAATAATACCTTCGGCACAACTAGAAGCGAAGGCTTCAGCAACCTGAGTTAGATATTTCTCACATAAAGTGTCATCACCAGAATTTCCCTCCACTTCTATTAGTTCATTCCACTCAGAGTGATCACCGTTCAAAAGAATGCGACTTGCCTTTCAAAGGGAAAATATGATGGTAAGTGAAAGCATGCAAGCAACCCTCCAAAGGAGGACACATAAGACACTATTAAAGCACAATGACTGAAAGAATCATGCCAGTCTGTAACCAAAGGAAGCATTTTCTCTTCCATAAACCTTCTTAACTACTGATTTTGAATTGAAAAGGTTTCACACGAATCAATGTATAATAATTAACATAAATATACACAAAGGAAAATGATCAATTTAGAGAGCTAGATCAAGATAAATTTCAAATTCTTAAAATATACAAATTTTGTTATTGATCAAATGTTGAGGTCTAATATATTGCTTCCGAAAGCTCTACCCAAGTGAAGATATATCCATCAAATTTTTTTAACCGAATGTAATACTAGGTAAACATTTGTATTAAAAAGACTAAACCAATAGATGGAAATAGTTTCGATAACTCCAGAGTGTGTAAGGAAGGGAGGACAAAGTCGCCAAACAATGACAAGAAAGGAAAAGAAAACAAATAACAAATACATAAAGTAACCAAAGGAGAATGATATTGATGCTATAAGAGCTGACCTGTATAGCTCCGCAAAGCCCAAGATTTTTCAAACAAAATATCATGTTATCATGCACTCTGCTAAGCATTCTTTTTGCATTTCTAAGACTTTCAATATCACCTGTCTTCCCGTTAAGTGTTGTTCTACACTGCATTTATAATAAACAAATAGTGCAAACATTTGTTTGAGCAAAAACAAAGCAAAAAATATATATCATAGAACAAACATTACTATAAAATACCTGGCGTTTTATCTCCTCAAGTTTACTGTAATACATCACATGTGAGCTGGTTATAACAGGGCCATAATCATATACATTCACTACAGGAGATGACACAAAACTTCCCAATTCTTCCTTCTTTTCAACAGAGTAAACCTACTAGAACAGAGTAACAGATATTAGGGATTCCCTTACAGAAAATGTTATATCCAATATGTTATAGTATAAAATTATAATTGGGCCTTCAACTACCATGTTAAGCTTTCAGTTGAGTTGATCCTCTACAAGAAGAATTGTGCATGGACCACGTGCACAATGATAATGGGTTTGCACGTGAGGGGGCATATTAGAGTAGTATAAAATTAATATTGGGCTTTCAATTAACACCTTAAGCTTTAGTTGAGTTCATCCTCTACACTATACAAAATATTTCCATGACTATACAAAATATTTCCATGACTATGGAGAAACCTATAACATAAAAAGGGAATTTGGATCCAGATTGACATGCATAAGCTCCAGTATTCAGGTAGGACATGTCACGTGGAAACAATTACTCACATGCCATGCTTGAAACAGACAATGATGAAGTCTATCTTTGTCAGTAAAGTAAGGAACCAAAGGTTGTTTATTTGTAAACAAACTACCCTTAAGGTAAAGCTCCTCTTGTGAGATATACGATGGCCATGTGTCTGTTTGACAACCAAATTGCAATGACATATGGCATTTTTGTAACTAATATATTCAAGAAATTAGGAAAAATGCATATCTAACAACTAGGTTGATAAAATTTCTTAATCCAGGCTATACATCAACTTGGCAATTTCGATAACCCACCTTCGCATCAAGCAACTTTTCGAGACTGTTAATGCTTTTTGGTAAACTTGATTCATCCGAAGCACCTGAAATAGAAAACATATTACATGTATGGATTAAGTAAAGACGAAAATGAAGTACAAGTTACTAACATCCAATAAATTGTCATAACTATATCAGACTGTTGACATAGAAAGACATATTATACGGTGAAGCTGGGATTCCTTTCTATAAGCTACATTCAAAATGATGTCATGATTAAAAAAATTATCACTCAATACACTTCTCAGTCGAACACTCTAACTGATGTTCCATGTTCCTGGCAAACTTTCCAAAAGTCAGATATGATATAAACTTTATTGACATGAGCAAGTCATACAAGCTCATTCTTATAGAACTTTTTATTAGAACTTTGTATAATAAAATTATAGGAAAATCCAGTCAAGTGGGCATGTGCTGCATGTTGAAGGTACAACTTCTCAATATTGATTTCCTCAATATTTCCTAGCCACAAAACACACACACATGTAAATATTCCTGCTTATCAGTTACATTATAACACAACTAAATCAATATGAAACAGCCATTACAAGGTCAAAGGTACCATAAGATGTTTTCAGCACCTTAACATGTTACACGTCTAGTCATGATAAGGATGCATCAGAAGGTAAAAATGTTAATGTACGTCAGTGTAAAATTGGCTAATAGCCAAACAGCATAGCACTAATAATTCGGGAAAGAGACCTACTACAGGAAATCCTGTATAAATTTGGTAAGGACTAAGGACCATAGTGGAAATGTTAAGGTAAGTTTTTTTACATTGAAAGGATAGGGAGACTCATAAATGTATGAATCTCCAGCTTTACTAGGGCTCTAGTCTATTATGAGTGAACATTTTATGCCAAAAAATGAAAAGAAAAAAATCCCCATAATAACTCCTCGGCAATATATTTAACCTTGTAACCAACCAAAAATACATTTACAATATTTGGCATAGAAACAAAATAGAGCGATGTGGCAATGGTTTTCCAATGGTATTTTTACATCAGTGATGGTGACAATAGAAAGGGAAAAGAGGAGACTAGGGAGCAAGACAGGGTGGTGATCACTCTATTAGTAATATAGCACGGTAAGTGGATGAAATGGACAGCTTTGGTAGTGTATCATCATATTACCTTTTCCTACGACAGGAGATGCAGTCATGCCAAATATACGCGGGAGTTTTCTGACATCAGCATGGTAGAAGACCTACATAATTGTCCGGAAATCAGAATACACGAAATCGAGAGGAGCACCTAAATTTTTTTTCATTGAATGAACACAAGATTATAGTCCTTTACTCTCATGATTTCTGCATAAGGATGGTTGCTTTTGATTTGTGCATGATGACATTCGTCAAATATTAGAAGAGCAATTGATTCCATCCTAATGAAGCAGTGGTTTAAGGTACGCAGTAGTATTTGAGGAGTCATAACAAGAACCTGCATAGAACACCCAGCACCCAAACAAATGATAAATAATGCATATATAAAGTATAACAGGAAGTTTAGAAAGCTATAACTTGTTATAGGCAAAATTAATTTGTAATCTTTTGATACTAACAAGAAAATTTTAAGTTGTCATCAAAATTTATTACTAGGACGAATTCAGTTCAATGGAAAATAATAGTGAAAAACTCAATTGCTTACAAGTCATGACCACTTTGAAGTTCTTTAGGCCTTAGATTCCTAACTGTACAGACATCACAATTTTTAAGACATTCATGTTTTGTGAACCCATTGTAAATAGACCTTGTTTAAGTCGTGCATTTTCTTTCCTTAAGGAGAAGCAGCTCCATTCCCATAAAGTCTTTTTGTTTACTTCGCACGGGAGAAGTAATCCATTTCAAGCGTTGATAAAGCAATTTCTTGCCTCATGAACTAGTCAAATCAGGTTTCATAGGAAAAAGCAGAGTATTGGACCAAAAATTGGAGATCCATAGAGTCATAAGAGATGTAAGGTAGAGACAAAGGATATAAAGTCATTTGGAAAAACTATAATAGTATCAGATTTTATTGGGAAATTAAGTACCAAGAAAAAACAGGTGGGGAACGGGACAGTCATTGCCAACTATAACCTGAACCCAATTAAATACACCCAACCTGAAGTCAATATAGGTTTCGTACTTTCATCCTAACTGCAATAACCTCGCTCCATATGGAAAATATTTCTACAGTAGGTTACGAGGTTATGTGCAAACTTCAGTAATTGAACACACTAACAAGCATGCACAAATAAAATTAAGTCTAAAATCTAAATAAAATTGTGTTCCATTGGTATCCCTAGTAAATACTCTCAAAAAAAAATCTTTATAGCCATATCACAGTGTTTTCATCAACACGTCACTTTGTACCAGCAAAGTCTCATCCTACAGTCCAAAAACATCAATCAATATTCAAAATTGCCTAAAGATGGTAGGAGTTCGAAAGCTTTCAAACATCTCCATAAATGTCATTGTCCGGTAGTATGTGAAGGGTATAAATAAGCAGCAATGCAGTATGAAACATAGTGTTATATATAAAATGGTACATAAATGGTTTTCCAATTACATCAGTGATACATATTCCATTATATGTTTCCTTTTTCTTTTTTGAACAGCTTTTAAAAGTGCAGGGAGATAAAATTAAATTTCTCCGTCTAGAAAAGTTAATATGACGCACATCTTTCAAATTAACCATTCTTATAGCATTAGACATGTGAAACAGCAACTATTTCGAACTTAATGACATCTGTATTAGTTTTAGTGCTTAGGATACACACACTAGCAAATTTACCTCATATTCTTCAATCTCCTTTTCCCAATCACTATGAGTCTTCAAACACTTAGAGTTCCCGCAATAGATCCCAACCTTTAAATCAACAGATTCTTCTATAACCCTTGCTTGCTACAAAAAATAAGAAATTAGTTTCAGAAACATGTAAATGAGAGAACAATATAATTTCTAGCTTGACTAGGAACCCAAATTCAAACTGCCGAATATAGCCTAATGAGAAACATCGTAAATCTCTTCAATAAACTTGTTAATGACTAGTACATCATGAACTTTAAGATCTCCAACGTATGACTGTAAGCATTACAGAGTGAGGAACTCTAGACAACATGATAAAACAAAATAAATCAATAAAGGAGGCCCAGTGTGGCTCCCACCAATTTGGGGCCTAAGGATTGTCATTTAAATAAATGATCAAGTAAATATTCTAATCTCTAACCTCTTCTTTTTCATTGTCTTTTCTATTTTGGCATCACAAAAACTCAAAAAATATCTCTCAGCCAAGGTGAGAATATTTTATGTACTAGCAATGATCCTAAAGCTAGTTTAACTTCAACATTATATATGGCAGATCTACCATTACAAATTAGCTCTGAAAGTTTCTAAACAAAGAACAAAGATGGGCTCTGAGGACTGGTTGCTGGAGAAGTGTGACAATCACAGATATAACTCTTCCATCAGCACATGTCATAGGACTCTTCATATTACAATATTGTGTAGCACATTCTATGTAAAATAAAAATAAAAAACTGTTTTGTATTGTAACTGGCACATGACAAAATTTTCAGGTCCATTAAAACAATATTTCAACTGTTGTACAAGAACAGCTGAAAAGTGGAGTAGAAATTCTTGTTTTGCATTTGAAATGTTCAACAGTTCTACTATATTCGGGTCTTGGAAAAGTACGGAAAAAATGAACTAGGAATTAGTACTCAATTTGGATGTTCGTTAGCATGATTGAGATAAACATAAATGGAAGGTAAAAGTTCTTTATAAGGGACTACGCCCGAACTACTTTCCTTTCCCTCACACACTCCAAGATCCAAACATGACATTAAGGGAATCCTAATCTTCATTCTTTAAAACATTTTACAAGTAAACAAATCTCCGAGCTCCAGAATTTTTTTATGGTTGATTTTTCTTCATTGTAATGGATAAAAAATAAAAAAAAATAAAAAAAACCTTTCATTTGTCATTCACACCAAAAGACTAAGCTTTCTTTAAGCCCTCTGGCTTGGAAACTTGTGAAATGCACAAACATTTAAAGTTCGAGCCCATATAATGATCAATTAAACAGTTTATGTAGAAGTAGCACATATAGGATTCCATATACTCGCTTGAACATATTTTTCTCTTACTATTCAACTAAATTTAGAAGGTCCCCAACTACTCATTAATCATTACTCTCGGAATGATGATCAACTTATTAGATAAGTATCATTACGAGAATTAAAGTCAAGCACACAATAGGTCCATGGGCGACAATAAATACCGACCCTCCTCACACATAAAGTACTAAATTTGGAAGAATCCATCTCAAACTTTTTCTATGATCAGTAAAATTACTTCGATTATATCAAAAAATACCGGATATTAATAAAACACTCACTTGCTGGACAAGGGCGACTGTAGGGGCCAGAAAGACGCAAATGCTCTTTTGGGGTTTCCTTATCAAGCTAGTCATCTCGTGTATAAGCAAACAAGCTATATGGGTCTTCCCACAACCTGTCCCCAGGTATACAATTACATTCTCCTCCAAAGCTTTCTTGCAGAGCTCCAACTGATACCTTCAATCACAACAACAAGAACATGTAAACAAAAACATTTTATGGATTGTTTGGTATCTGAAAAAATACATTCTCAAAATCATGAATCCTAGAAAAATAAATTCAGCTACCCCTAACCCACCGAAACAACAAAGCTACAGAACCCACACTCAATTTCGATCTAACAAAACATAAATAAAAAAATTCAAACTGAAACAAGACGATGAAGTGAAAAAGATACGTACTTTCTAGCTATCTTTCTCGGGTCTTTTTCTCCCGCTTGAGCTTGCGAACTCAGCTCTCCCCCCTTTTCAGCCGCCGGAAGGACCCGACCAGGTTCTCCGACAACCGGCGGAGAATGCCGGACCCCGGCGGCGGAGATGCCATCGGGCATTGCGAGAAAGTAGGAGCTGGGGCTCGGCGTCGTTTGTTCGATCACTGAGAGTCTCGCGGAGCAATGATCGCCTGAGTAAGACACTGGTGCGTCTTCGTCGGTGAATTTGGGTGTACGGAAATAGCGTGTGATGAGATGTGACGATGTTTCATGCGTTGGGGGGTTTGGGTGGGTTTATAGTACGGCTCCTACGCCATGTCAATCCCAAGTCTCTCTCCTGTCATGCTCTGGTCTCTCTCCCACTCGTTTTTCCAAAGCTGCTCATGGGACCCATTTTTGTCTTTTCACTTCTTTTATTATTGGTAACATAATTATTTATTTTTATTTTGGCCATTAATATTTAATGTTTTTACGCAAGAGACCCAACTTAGTTCTTAACTTTCACATTTCAACCCAATTTGGTTCCTAGTTTTTTGTAACCCAGTTTAGTCCTGAATTTTCGTGTTTCGACTCAGTTTGGTCTTTAACTTTTATTTGACCTAAAATGGTTCTTGATTTTTCATATATTGATCCAAAATAGTTATTACTCTTAGAGTTTATATCAAATATTTAAGGACCAAATTTGGTCAATGTTTGAACTTTCTTGTTTCGACTTAATTTTATATTTAACTTTTATTTGACCTAAAATAGTTACTAAACTTTCATATATTGATTCAAAATAGTTAGGGTAAATTGCACATAACCCCCATGGGATTTACACTAGTTGCAAAGAACCCACCACGGGTATTGACTTAAGCACAAAACCCACCAAAAGTTGCAGTTCAGTTC
>JAYMTH010000454.1:0-20943 GCA_036897465.1 Pelargonium australe
CTCAAATGAGATAAATAATTTCTAATTTGAAGGAATTAAAATAACACATCTACCATGATATTTCAATTCCTTAGAATTTGGATTTATTTAACTCTTGAGAAAGAGGCTTTAACTATTTTAATTAAGTTAAAAGTTACATTAAACGAACTTCACCTTAGTGTTTTAGGGTTTGAATTTATCACCACCCCTAAAAAAAGCAGAACTCAAACAAATCCAAACTAATATAACATAACCTAATGGACGACGTAGCTCATAAACTGCAATTGGATATGCATATCTGACACCATAGTTGCACTTCGTCTCTCCAAAAACGAGCCTAAAAGTCGCCGATCTCTCGCAGCCAATGTACGCCACACGCGCGCCTTCACCTTATTGCCATAAAACCACTGATACTTTTTCTCTCCACCTTTAATTGCCGTCGAACACAAATCTTACATGTCACTAGGGCATACACGTCGCCAGCGGAAAAAGACCACGCTCCTGTCAGCCTGTGCCACTAGGGTTTTTTTAATTTTGGGTTTTTCTTTGTTGCTTACTTAATTTGCTCCATAATATCGAAGCGAAATACATATTATCTCCACTTTTATGGTTAGCTTAGTGGCATAATAAAATATAATTTCTGGGCGATGATCCTATGCGGCTGGGCGAACTGTGTGGACGTGTGTGGTCCACATGATCTCCATAGATGTGGGACCCTTTAGCTGTGTGTCAACGTTCTACTTCTGCGGCTCTCTCTGCCATATGTATTTGACCGTTGCTGATGTTGTTTGTTTCGTCTTTAGATTTGAGACACACACATTAGGTTTGACTCCGTTTATTTTTCTCTACCAAACTCATTAATTTCAATTGATAAAATTAAAATCATAAGACTTTTGTGATCATATTGTAAATAAAATAAAGTATCACTTTCGGTTTGTAAATAAATGGTTGTTTGATACTCGAACTATCAAAATCAAATAAAATCTCAGCTGCCTCACCCAACAATAATTTAATTACTAACATTTTTCCATACGTGTGTTTGTGATAAAATGTGAAACAAACATCTAGGAAATTTTTGTAAAAAAAAAATAAAAAACTAAGAAACATTTTCAACGGTGAGTATAGTCAAGTATAGGCCATTAATCCAGAATTTTTTCATGTACAAACTTGCAGTTACGTTGGTGCATCCCATCACATTTTCCGTCTTGGCTCCGGCCACGCCTTTCTTGATCGGTCTTCATCTTTTCCTGGTCAGTGTTGTGTGCTTTAGACAAACAACAAGTAGAGCCTGAACTGGAGGTGAAGCAAAAGCACAAGCTGCTTCTTCATAACCATTTCTGGTTAGAGAGCAACTCCAAGTGGTTTCTCAAGTCAAAGCCACCATTACTTACCTTCTTTTTTCTCTTCCCATATTCGTCTCTCTGCATTTCCAATAACTGACCTCACCATCTCCATTTTAGTGCTCCGCAGCTTCACTTTCTCTAACCGTCCAGAATGGCCGCCGCCGCCACTCCCACAACGGAGATTTTGGGTTTTGCTGGAACCTGATTGTAACCTACCCGTTTTTCTTCTCTCTCTCTTTTCTCAGTTGGGTTTGTGTTTTTTTTCCGATATGGGTGTTCAAGATTTGTGGGTGCTCATCGTTTTCCTGGCACTGTGCTTCCAAGCTCAGGCTCAGAGTTCTCAGAACCTGACTTGTGACTCGGCTGATTTCACTGCGTTGCAGGAGTTTCTGAAAGGTCTGGGCTCAAAAATTGGTGGGTGGGACACCAATTCTTCTACCAGTTGCTGTAGCTGGCCAGGCATCACCTGCAATTCCACTTCTTCTCTGGGATTAAATGGTTCTGCGGACTCAGGTCGGGTTGTGAAGCTCGACCTCGGAAAGTCCAGATTAACCGGCGTCCTCTCCGACTCGTTAGGCGGTTTGGACCAACTCAGGTTCGTCAATCTCTCTCACAACAACCTCCGTGGCTCGATTCCGGTGTCTCTCTTCCATTTGCGCAATCTGGAGATCCTGGACTTGAGCTTCAACGATTTTCATGGCCCAGTACCGGCCAGCATCGACCTGCCTTCAGCTGAGGTTCTTGACCTTTCTTCCAATTCCTTGAATGGTTCGCTTCCTGGCCGTATCTGTGAGAATTCAACTCGACTTCAGGATCTTAAACTTGCTCTGAATTACTTCTCTGGAAATATTCCACCGGAGCTTGGCAACTGTGGCTCACTGAAGCTTCTCTGTCTTCCCATGAATGATCTCTCCGGTGAGATTGCAGAAGAGATATTTGGGCTGCAGAGTTTGGAAAAAGTGAGTCTTCAGCACAACAAGCTTTCAGGGAAGCTCAGCTCTGGAATTGGTAACCTCTCTAATCTTGCTGAGTTTGATGTATCCTCCAATATGCTCTCTGGAAATATCCCTGATGCTTTTCACAAATTGAAGAAATTGGCAACTTTCACAGCACCATCCAATAACTTCACTGGTGGGATACCGAGTTCCTTGTCGAATTCGGGCTCCATTGCGTCCCTTAATCTGAGGAACAACTCACTGTCTGGTCTCATACATCTGAACTGTTCAGCAATGACTAGTTTAGTCTCTCTGGATTTAGGGTCTAATCGGTTTGTTGGGTCTGTGCCTGATAATCTTCCCTCTTGTCAAAACTTGAAAGACATAAATCTTGCTAGGAACACTTTCAATGGCCAAATTCCAGAAAGCTTTAGGAACTTCCAGAGTCTCTCTTACCTCTCTCTTTCCAATTCCAGTCTCTCAAATCTTTCCTCGGCCCTTGGAATTCTGCAGCAATGCAAGAACCTAACTACTTTGGTTCTTACTTTGAACTTCCACCATGAGGAATTGCCTGCTGATCCTAATCTTCATTTTGACAATCTGGAAGTTCTCATCATTGCAAACTGTAGACTTAGGGGTTCAATGCCGCAGTGGTTGCAACGCAGCACCAAGTTACAGTTGTTGGATTTATCTTGGAATCAGTTGAGTGGAGCAATTCCCGCCTGGTTTGGCACTTTTGAGTCTCTGTTTTACTTGGACTTATCAAACAATTCGTTTACTGGGGAGATCCCGAAGAGCATCACTGGATTGAAGAGCCTCATTGACCGGAATATATCACTGGAGGAGTCATCTGATTTCCCATTTTTCATGAAAAGGAATGAAAATACTAGAGGGTTGCAGTATAATCAAGTTTCAAGCCTTCCGCCAACGCTAGACCTTGGTTGTAACCATCTTAGTGGATCTATTTGGCCAGAATTTGGGAATCTTAAGAAGCTCCATATTTTGGATCTCAAACATAACAATCTTTCAGGGTCCATCCCTAGTAATTTGTCTGGAATGACAAGCTTAGAGACTCTGGATTTGTCCCACAATAACCTAACGGGGATGATACCGTCTTCCTTGGTGAGGCTCACTTTTCTTTCCAAGTTCAGTGTTGCATACAATCGACTTGATGGGAGCATTCCTTCAGGCGGTCAGTTTCAGACCTTCCCAAATGCAAGCTTTGAGGGGACCGATCTATGTGGTGATCATGCTCCAAATGCGTGTCTTTTCCAAGATCCTGCTGCATCAGGCAAGAAATCTAAGAGGAACAAAGGAGTCATTATTGGAATGGCTGTTGGTATTGGATTCGGCACAATTTTCCTTCTTTCTCTCCTGTTTTTGATTGTGTTGCGAACACACACTAGACGAGAGGTTGATCCTGAAAAAGAGGAGGCAGATGGGGATGATAAAAATTTAGAAATAGTTTTGTTCGCAAAGAAGGAAAATGATAAAGAGCTCTCCCTTGAGGACCTTATGAAATCGACCAACAATTTTGACCAAGCAAATATCATAGGATGTGGGGGTTTCGGCTTGGTTTACAAAGCCACCCTCCCTGATGGTAGGAAGGTTGCGATCAAACGGCTATCGGGTGACTGTGGCCAGATGGACAGAGAATTTCATGCTGAAGTTGAAACCCTCTCGAAAGCTCAGCATCCAAATCTTGTTCGTCTTGAGGGGTTCTGTGTGTATAAAAGTGACAGGCTTTTAATTTACTCTTTCATGGAAAATAGCAGCTTGGATTATTGGTTACATGAAAAAATTGATGGGGCATCTGCACTGGATTGGGGCACAAGGCTTCACATTGCTCAGGGAGCAGCAAGGGGTCTTGCATACTTGCACCAATCATGCGATCCTCATATCCTTCACCGAGATATCAAGTCAAGTAACATCCTCTTAGATGAGAACTTTGAAGCCCACTTGGCCGATTTTGGTCTTGCGAGACTGATACTCCCTCAAGAAACCCATGTGAGCACTGATCTTGTTGGCACATTAGGGTACATTCCTCCTGAATATGGCCAAGCATCTGTTGCTACTTATAAAGGGGACGTGTACAGTTTTGGGGTTGTTCTCTTGGAGCTTCTCACTGGAAAAAGGCCTATGGATATGTGTAAGCCTAGAGGATCACGGGATTTGATCTCTTGGGTGATTCGGATGAAGATGGAGAACAGAGAGAGTGAAGTATTTGATCCGTTCATATACGACAAGGAGCATGATAAGGAGCTACTTCGGGTTCTTGAGATAGCGTGTCGCTGCTTAAATGAATCTCCTAAAGGGAGGCCTTCCACTCAGCAACTAGTTTCTTGGCTTGATAGCATTGGAAGCAACATCTAGCTTTCTCGTGTGACCAGGGACGCTCTGGTTGTGCAACTAGAGCTACTGTACATCCTTCGATGAAGAAGTTCCTTTGGCACCCCCATAAACTGGTGCTGTTGCATATTATTAACTGGTGATACGGTTGTAAATAGCTAAACATGTGTCCGCTTTCTTGGGCTTTGGGAGTTCGCCGTTCTTTGACAGGGAGAGAAAAGCAGCAATGCCAGTTACCTCAATCATTGTAAGTTTTAGTATTCAACATTAGTTTGTTACTTACATTCAGTGAAGCAAAACCATAAGCTCTCAAACATTTGTATAATAAATTTCTGAACTCAAATCTGTTGCAGATATATGCATAATGGAACCTGGTTGAATTTTGATCATATCTCTGTATTCTTTATACATGCACACGTCTTACATATTAGCTTTAATCAAATGGTACAATTTTAGGTCTCCCCTTGTTTTACAATCTTTCTATTAACCTTGTATGGTATGAATTGGTCAGATTTTGCCATTTTGGTGTTGTAAATTGTCTTTTCTTGGTAGAGAACAACCCAAGAAGTCATATTGGATTGCAGGTAACAGGAGTAGATTAGTCCAACTGGAAGTCAATAGTCAAAACTTATGTCAGAAAACAAATGAAGGAAAATACAATCTTTCTTGTTCTTTGTTTGCAAATATAGATATAAATTCCTTCCTTGGACTTGAATACATATGTGAACACCATATGTATAAACTTGTGACTGAACAGTTAATGTACAAAACAAAACCAAACAAGTTGTGCATGGATTTTGCTACTTTCTTTGGTTCTGTGGAGTCCTGTAGTTATAGTTGAGTGCATGGACATTAATTAATTCTCAACAATTACTATTTTGAATTTTCTAAGTTGACAAGGAAGCATTAAAATCTCAAGAGAAACCGCGTTTAGCCCCCTTCTACCCTACCTATATGAACCACTAAAGCCAGCCTTAATTGTCAACTAAATTACAACATTTTCTCAAGAAAATTTTCAGATTCTTATGGGAATTTGTTTTCCTCTCTTTTTCTCACCAGCTTGGCTAGCTATTTAATTGACTTTGTAGCCATCTAGATATGACATATGAGCTCATTCTATTCCATACCTTGAATTTATCACTAAATTTCATGAGAAAAGATTGACCAAAGCAAGCACCAAATCATAGATTTTGCATATTTTGGCAACTGGGGAAGATGTTGACCAGACAAAGCTTGTTAACCAAGTGAATGAATCTTTTCAAATGTAGAAAGTGATCAACAACTTGAAAAGAAAGTGTCACAAATTTGCTTGGTGCTCATTTTGAGAGTATCTATAGTACCTGTAAAGTAGCAAAATATATATTTTTTTGGATAAACTAGTAGCAAAATATTAATAGGCTTCTTTTCAATATGTGAATATATACAAAAAAGCAGCACTGGCAGAGTTGATGGTATGGTTAAGAGATTGGCATCAAAATCTGTCTTTCTAAAAGTGGCCTTTTTATCCACCAAACAAAAAACATGTTATGTCAACTATAATTTATGAGGTAACTAGAAAGCATTGGCTATCAATTTTATATGGTAGGATTGGATATAATAAAGACACCAATAGGAAACCCTGAAAGTAGGGTTGCACTGAAACAGACCTTTTCACTTCAATTGATAATGTTCCTTTGAATTTTGTATTCAGCATCCACAAAAGTGACAGAACCACAAGTCACACACCATGGGGCATCATATATATGGCTTACAACAACATAATGATTTCTTTGAAACATAATCTCACAACAAAATGTTTAATATGTTATCATATCAAGCATTGGATTCCATGTCATCTTCCAATTCATGCACTGCTTGAAGGGGGCCACTTCCGAACGTAAAGCCACTTTCCGAGAGATTATTCAAAGGGCCATTTCCAAACAAACAAACCTGGGGCTCGATCTGGTTCAACTGATTCCACTCGTTATCTGACAGAGACCAACTGAAGATGTCAATGTTTTTCCTTATCCTGTCCGGCTTCAGGCTACAAGGTAGAACACTAGTCCCTCTTTGCAGCCCCCATCGGAGAACAACCTGCAGTAAATAGCAAAATCCCAATAAATGATTGAGGTACAAGCACTGTCTCTATCACAGAATAAGATACGGGCATTGTTTTCATCAGCAGTGAACAGGAGAAGAGAAAGTACAATAAAAAGAAAGCCTATAACATCTAAATTTTACGTGTTCAAATTGCATGGTGTTTTTTTCATGCTTGGATTTAAACTGATGATAGTTCCGCCATTTGCAATGACTGAACAGTCTCACTACTGATACCACTCAAGGGGCAGATCTATTTTTAAGCTACAAACTTTATAGTTTATAAATAAGTATAGACAAACAATTAAACGCAACTTGACTTCTTAGCAATATATTCTAATTTTGCATTGTGTTTGTTGTTACGATGTCAACCTGATTCAAGTTCTTATAGCAACTTAGCAGGGGAAAAAATGCATTAACATAATGAAGCTCAACATATATTCTGCACAAGTGGTATATGGTAGACATCTTCCCAACGTAGACAGCAATAAAATTAATGCAGGGTCACATAACATTTGCAGAAACTTTTATTCCAAAATATTTAAGCACCCAAGTTACCGTCAAGGAAATTACCCAATGAACTACTAGCAAATGTAATCATGTTAGCAGAAACAAGAACCCTAAAAAATGAGTTATATATCTGATTTAGGAAAGTTACTGGGTAACACTATATTAGGTAACTTACCTCTACTTTGCAAATATGAACTCTCAAACAATTTTGTTAGACTATCAACACATAAACATGACTGAGAAGGAGCAATTTAATGACATCAAAATTTTGTATAGCAGGCTACAATAGCAAACTTACAAATCCGATGGAACAGAAGTGGTAGAAGATTGGTTTAATGAAAGACATGAAGATGAAGCCTGGTCTAAATAGAAATAGATCCGTTGCTTTAACATGACTGATGTGCAGATAAAGGGAAAAAATAGATGATAAAATGATATATAAAATAAAAAAGTGATTCTCAACAAAAAGTGTAATGGATTCGGCCAAATGCATTATGTTTGCAAATCTTTAATAGCACTCTCAGAGTTTGACATCCCGTATAGACTTTAATTTATAAAAGGGATGTTTTTCTAGGCAATTTGAACAAAATTGGTGCTGGAAAGAGGGAGTGAAGGCACTACTTGTGACTCAAAATATTATATCTTCTGACATAAACCTGAGTTTATGGTGCCTCAGGTAAGTATATTGAATTTGTAGATTTTGAAAATAACACAGTAGATATAATATTTTTGCATAAACTAACGATACACTCGACTCCACCTGTTCCTAGTGAACATAGTCAAACTCACGGCTTTGTAAAAGCATTTTCAATGAATGATGAATAAGCATATGTGTATATATAGGAAGGGACCAACCCTATTCTTTTCAGCAGGGCACAGCCACATAACTGAAGGTTAGAGTTGGTTTCTTCCTAATCTAATGCCTGAGAACTAGAGAACTATAGGGGACACTATTTTGGATGTTAGTCTTGGTCACAAATGGAGAGAAACATCATTACTGTTGCAGCCAAGATGCTAGATACAATATAGAAATGTCCGGTGTGAATTTCAAAGGGCTAGCACAAGGAGAAAGGCCCATTTAATGTGAATATAAACTGGACTACCAATTCTTAAAGATGATATATGCCAATACATAACCAAGAAAACATTCAGAGCAAGTATCAGTTCAGGTAGAGAATGAACTGTACCTCAACATAACACTTAGACAGAGTACATATGATAATTAGAATAGAACCATATAATATTTGAACATGGTACCAGCATGCAACAAACATGAGAAACAATACCTAAGAAAACATCCAGATCAAGTTTCAGTTCAGGTAGAGAACGAAACTGTACCTCAACATAACACTTACATGGAATATCTATTTTATTTAAATATCAACTGAGAATAACCCCCCTCCCCCCGGTTCTGCTCTTATCTAAAGCGGCAAAATTTACCATCTATTAGTTCAATCAGAATAATCAGTAGAACAGCCTATACTAGTTTGCCTCAATATTGCTAACATAATGGGTCACTGTTCACATCCCTGAAAAGTCCCTATACCCTAATTTCTTCTTCCATTAAAATTTGAAACCATCATACGCAAGTTCATCTAACCTTATCCCACCATCTCTAATCCTGCAGGCAGACTTTCTAACCTGTCCTACACCAGTTATTATAAACTAAAGGGGTCTTCAATCTACATTTAGTGATACTATAACTGTATCTCCATAAACACAAGGTTTTGTTAAGGGTTCGAATCTTAATGTATCCAAAGAAGAGTGCAAGCAGGATTACTATATCTCTCGTCACCAAACTGCAATTACACTTCCATTCACATAAGCATCAATTACTCAGATGTGAAGAAGAATCCATTCATGCAAATAGAGACATCTAATTGATGACTTGGACAATGTCCAAATCATCCAGTTACTCATACGTTAAGTCCCTTTTCTTTAGGTTGCTTAAATCAGCATGACAGTAGTTTCCATGCGGTGCGGCTCTTTCCCATATTTTTATTTGGCATTACCTAAAGCACACCTACTACTGTTACGGGCAACAAAAAGATACGGCCTCAAACTATCAACATTTTCTTTACCACTAGTGAATATGCTGACCACTCTTGGAGACAGACAATGTGATGAACAACTGATCACCTGTTTGAAGTATTCTCTATGTATTACAATTTAAGCATCATTTTTCAGAATCTTAAGGCACCTAATAAAATCTTCTATATCTAAACGATACTAATGTACTACCAAAATATTGTCTTCCTAACAATTAAGAATATTCCTAGGTACAAAAACGAAGCACTCAAGAACCCCAAAGAGAAGCCCCTCTTTTAGCAAGACCTTTTCTAAGTTTTCTGTTGAATTTCACGATTGATTAAGTAAACCGGGCTCCTACTGAGAGCACAATAGGGCAAAAGAGGAATTTCTTTAGTGCACCTTTGTTTTGCAGCCTACCAGAATACATGGTACTTGGGGTGGAATAAAATAATAAATGATTATAGTGAAAAAAAAAAAAATAGATAGATTATCCTGACAAACTCAAAGCAGGTTTAGAAAGAGTGAGAATTCCTCTTCTGGAACAAGATTTTCCTACCAACTTACCTATCCTTATTTTTAAAGAGAATAAACAATCATCTCATCCAAGAAATGTCCATATGGATCCAGTACAGATAGCATAAATGTCAGCAAAATAAAAGTCATAGTATTACAAATTACAACCACCTATGCAACATCCACACTCTAATCAGAGCGCAAATTGGTGTCTAACCTGTGAATCAGACATGACATGCTCTCGACTCGTGTGTGACATGCAAATCTGATGATATCACATTAAAAAATAATACTAATTAGGACACGCTGAGGACATGGGAATCACGTGCCCGTTTATTGTTTGTGAATAACAAAAAAAATATTTTAAAAAAAGAAGAAGCCTAAAAGCAGTTGTATTGTGGACTTGTTTGCTCGTATGATGTTAATTTTGAGTTGACTTGATATTAAATTTTACTTTACTACAATTAAAAACTACACAAACACATATAATTTGTTATATATAAAGTATTTCGATTTACAAAAGTAACGTGTCCTAATGTATGGTTGTATGTTTTTGAAAATGGTGAATCATATGTCCAAATCACGTTATAGATTGTGTCGCATATAAGTACTCTTGCTTCATAGACAACCACAAAAGTAGATAATACTACCATAATAAGGCATTGTTGCAGGTAAAGTATACTGTGTAACGATGGAATTATCAAACAGCATAAATTGTCTTTATCATAATATTCCAATATGTAGAAAATGCAGCATAAGCTTTGTATCCTCTCCAATTATATAATAAGGCATTGGGACCTTACACCTATTTGGGCTTGAAGAGGTATTTTAGGATGGCAAACCTTTTTCTTAAACAAATTCATTATTGCCCTTCTTATGCTAGCAAACTACACTGATCTCTGTTGTCTGGAACAATATCTACATCAATATACAATGCTAAAACAGAAAGCATTAAATGTGATCTAAATGACAGATATTCAGAACGGACACATGTGATAACAACTAAACAAGGTTAACTGTATCATACCTGCTCAGGCGTCTTTTTTAGTCTATTGGCTATCTCGGCAACTACTGACAATTTCAGCATAGGCCCATGCACAGACCTTGACCTCCTAAACGAAATACGTGGAGTTCCGGGCTCATCTTCACCTGATCCACTGTCATATGATCCTGGATTGGTAGCAGGTACTCCTAGAGGTGTATGAGCAGATACATGGATGCCTTTTAATTGACAGAATTTCACAAGCTCATACTGCCTCCAAAATGGGTGCAGTTCTACCTGATATGGATTAACCAAAAAGCAGCTGAGTAGAGAGAAATACTGTGAGATGGAAAGGTGGAAGATGCAATCTGACAGTGAATTTGTTTCAATAGACTAAAATGAGTTTCTTGTTTCACTGTATTCCAAAAATTAATGATTATTATATTAATGCTTTGATTTTCTCTTATGTACCCTCATATGCCTTCGTTGAAACAAACTTAAGTGGCTCTCATTAACTTCTCTTAAAAATACTATTGGTAATTCATTCATAAACCACTTACTATAACAGATGAGGACACTCAATTTGGGAAAAATAAATTGAACAAACAGTCCCCACATTTTGGGAAGGGGGGACTATAAGATACAAGTTCAAAATCTTTAAAAGAGAAAATTGGCTTGTCTTGCTTCATATACCAAGAAATGAAACCCAATTATCAGCTAAAGCAAGCCTCTACGTTAGAGGTAACAGGCCAAGGGGCTGGTAATAATAATCTGCTGGCTGTAGCAATCATAGGCCTTCATTAGAGCCAGAAATAGGCTCACCCTGGCTCATAGACTATTAGTTATATGAGCTTACCATTACAGATAGTTTGAGGTCCCACTTGCCCAAGTAATGATTCTTTGTTTCTCTTTCCAGTTGAACAATATATTGTTGATACATAGAAATAAATTTCCAACCAAGTAATGATATGTTTGAGTTTATCCTATCAGTTAATACTGCAATCATCTGAAGATCCATAGCCGATAAGAGGTCCAAAAGATAGAACACTGAGCTAAACTTTGAGTGAAATACTGAGATCTTTAACTAGAATAGTAATGTATGTTCGACAGAGTCTAGATCAAAGTCCAACTTTTGAACTGCACAGGTCGGGAGAGTACAGTACAAACTAATACTTGGCAAAGTAAGAATAGACCACAAATGGGGATGGACAGTATTTTACCAATCTTAAAGGTCATTAAAGTAATTCATCTATTTAATGTTGATAATTAAAGTCTTCAAACCAGCTACAAACTAAAGAAAATGCACATGGTGAAATGAAATGGAACATGACAGCACTTCTTAATCATCATCATCATGGACACAAGAGCGAAGGAAAAATCTGTTTCTTTTTAATAACCTTTGGTATTTTTTTATAGCGAGTTTTTGTAATGAAATCTATCAAAATCAAACAGTTGAAACTTCATTAAAATGGAGTAATTAGTCAGAGGGGGCTAACCTGATTGACTGCAGGAACAATTTTTGCAAATTTAAGCAATTCTTTGAGCTGCTGCACATTGAAATTGCTTACTCCAATAGCTCGAACTAAACCCAAATCAACCAGACCTTCCATTGCTTTCCATGCTTTCTTCAGCCGATTAAGAAACTGTCTGTATTCACTCCCGGACTTTGAAGGAGGATCAGTAGCATCACCAAATGCCGAGCTCTCAGGCCAATGCATCAAATAGAGATCCAAGTACGAGACACCAAGGTTCTTAAGAGAAACTCTAACATAATTTTCGATCTTATTAAGAGAATTCATAGTACAGTACAGCTTAGAAGTCAAGAAAACATCTTCCCTCTTCAATACACCTTTGAAAGCATCAGCCAGTGCCTCCCCAACTTCAATCTCATTCCCATAAAGATGAGCACAATCTATGTGGCGGTAACCCACCGACAAGGCCGTTTTTACAGCTTCAGCACATAGGTCTCCATCACTCTGCCATGTCCCGAGTCCAATGGCTGGAATTTTGGCTCCTGTGTTCAACGTAAAGTGATTTCCAGATATCCCACTCTTCCCTTTCATTTTCACTCACAGCTAAAAAGTAGAGATTCCAGAAATCCCAGCAACCAAAGATCACTCCAAATTGCAGGAGTCAAAGTTAACAAAACAACCCAACAACGAAATAGCTATAGCAAATTGCAGTGAATCAGAAAATCTAGACAATGGCAATGGGAAATGCAAATCCAGATGATCCCACTATTTAAATGTAAAAAACAAGCAAACCCAATCCAGGAAATAGATCAAGAACCACTGCAACGGACAATAAAAACCTTCCCAGCTCCAGCAGAAGAAGCAGCAGCAACAGCGTTGCCCCACAAGTGTTTGTAGATTTACCCAAAAGAAATGCAATTCCCAACAAAAATTGAGCAATCACCACTCAGACACAAAAGCAACAAGAAAAGTCCACTACTCTTCAACACGAAATCACAAAACCCAGACAAGCAAACAATCAAAACCCACTTCAAAAATTGCTCCTTTTTTATTTACCTCATGGATATTGAGAGTTGAAAAGAACAAGGGCGTGGTCAACAACGCCAACAAGGAGAGCCAGAAACGCCCAAAAGACCAAACAAACACTTAGCTGTAAAATGAAATCTTCCTTGTCTTGTGTCTCTATGCAAATTGGAAACGACAAAGAGACCAAAATGGGAAATTCATAAAAAATGAAATGATTGATTGCTTAATATTTTGGATCAGAGAAATTAAGAAGTGGGTTTTTTTTTTTTTTTGTTTTTATAATATTTTATTTATTCAAAGCTATTGCACCTAACTGGAAAATATTATGCAAGAGAATGAGATGAGCCACCTACCAAACTTTTTATTACAGTGACAGATATTGAATTGAATCATTACAATTTTCCAAACTCTCTATATTGTGTAATGTATATTTCTCTGCACGTCTCTCTCTCTATAACTGTGGAATACGGTAGGTAGCATTTTTGTAATTAGTCAATAGTGTTGTAAACTTTGGTCACCTTTCAAAGATTCTTTCTCCAACAGTCAGTCACAAAGAATCTATTGTTTTGTAGAGACTCATGTCTATGAAAAGACAAAAACTTGATTTGTAAATTGTGACAAACATGTATCATATCATGATCATTACTTCAAAGATGACATTTGCTAATTTTTCTCCTGAGGAAAATGTAAGCACCAATGCGATAAATGAGAGACATAGCCAACAAAATCCAGACTTCTTGGAGTCCACCATTCAAGTTCACTGTCCCGAAAGAAGGGGAGCTCTGTAGTTTTCTGCAACCTTGTTTGCTCCCACACTCATACAGCTCATCTCCTGAGTACTGAACTTTCAAAAGAAGCCTGAACCCATAATACATGAACGACAAGTACTTCAACCATCTCATGAATATTGGTATGTGCTGCAACAACAAAGATCTTTTCATCAATGAGGGATCTTTATGGATTCGTAAGCTTATTTTTCGCGCGCCATTATGCGAGTTTGTGAAGTAACATATATGAAAATGGGTTGTTATTTATTGCAGTACCTGGACATAGTAGCCTCCTGTGAGAAGAAACAACATTAGCACCAAAGAAGCCATCATTCCAGCTCTTTTGATACTCAAAACTGCTGCTCCAAACATCTCTCCCGCGCCCTATTTGTTAAAAGTTGAAGTCCATTTATTGATTCACACTACTAAGAAACTATATATGCAATCCAAGGTTGATTATCTTGAACTTTTTAGTTCACTTACTTGGCTTGTAACAGCTACCAGTAGTATGGAAAATAAGGTTAGGAAAAAGCAGGGGATTGTTCTCTTGAAGCCAGCCATGTAGTACACAATAGACATGAAAATTGTTGGGTAGATCACATGTGCAACCATGTCACACAGAGTGCTGCATATATAGTATACACTTAGCCTGTACATGTCTGCTTTCCTTTCTTTCACCAGATAGATCTTTTCGAAGGGAAAGACGTAAACAGCTCCAAATATTGAGGAAGATGTCCAGAAGATGCAGACATAGAATATCAATCCAACCTACAAATTTGCAGTGAGTTATGGTTCATTTTGAGTAGACTTAGTAAGAGAATTTATGTACTAATTGTATGTTAAAAATAGATGAGAATTTGGAACACCTGATCTCTGAGTTGAGCTTCTGTTTCAGTGTTGGATTTCCACCAAAGAAGACCTAACAACACTGCAACCCCGAGCGCTTGAACAAGTCTTAGAAGATCAAAATAATCTTGACACCTCTCTTTGAATGTTCTCTTTGACAGTATCATGAACTGTTCCCACCAAGACAATGTCCACTCTTTCTTTACTTGGATGGCTAGTTGAAGATGCTCTGGAGCCTTTATTGTTCTGTAGTTCTCTTGCATATGTCTTTGCTCCAGCTGAGTCTTGTATTTGAGTTGCAGATACTAAATTGGGAGGAAACATGTTCATGAGACCACTTGAGAGAAAAAGAGGTGTAGCTAGAATTGGACTAGTTGCTTACTTTGACTACAGCCTTTTCATAGTCTGGAGCTCCTTGAGGTACCATCAAGTCTTCAGGAACACTAATATCAGTCACTTGTCCAGTCGACAAATCAATCAAGAACTCTGCAGGATTCATGGCGATTTCAGGAATGAATCTCAATGACGAGAAATAGTTCATGCACTCTCTAGCTTTTCCATAGTACAAAGGGTAGCCTTCTGATATCAGTAGAAGTTTATCGAACATGTGGAACATCCTACTCGAGGGCTGGTGGATTGTTGTGATTATTGTCCTGCCTGCCTGTAGACCATAAACACATGCAACAAATTAATCTTTAGATCATATTCTTCTTAGAGAGTTGTGAACTTTTGCATATTTACTTGTACCTTAGCGAGCCCTTGAAGTACTTGAAGAAGCTTATTTGCAGATGTGGAATCAAGGCCAGAAGTTGGTTCATCAAGCAACAACAATGAAGGATCAACAAGAATCTCATACCCTATGCTGGTTCGTTTTCTTTCCCCTCCGGATATTCCTTTGACAAAAGCTCCTCCTACTTTCGTGTGGCGACATCTTGATATACAAGAATGAAGAATACATTAGCCATTGAAATGATAAAGGATTGTATATCAGCAAACAATCATCTACAGATTTGTACATTTAGTTATACCTTTCAAGGCCTAACTCCTTTATAATTGTCTCTACTCGAACATACTTTTGCTGCCGGCTCATGTTGCCTGGAAGTCTCAAGAATGCAGAGAAGACCAAGGTTTCTTCAACTGTGAGTTGAGGGAAGAGGACATCATCTTGTGTCACAAATCCAATCCTGCAAGGTGCAAAAATGAGAACTCAATATACGTTATGCTATGTGATTCTAAGATTAATTAAGGTTTCTGCAAAACTAACTAGCTAAACCTTCTCTTAAGAGCTGGATTATATGAAATGTCATTATAAGTTATGACTCCCCTAACATTGTCAGCAAGTCTGCCTCCAATTATCTTCAACAAGGTTGTCTTGCCACTCCCAGAAGGACCCATCAAAGCAAGGATCTCGCCGGGGCCAACGCTTCCTGATATGCCCTTCAAGATCTGCTTGAAGTTGTCTTGCTCCAAGTTCAGCTGTGAGGCCACCTTTGACACCACTGCCTTAACAGGATTCTTGGACGCAGCTTGGTTGTTTCGCACCTTAAACTCAACATTCTCAAACTGCATTTAAGCACAAAGTACTTGTGATTGTCCTTGCAAGAAACACAAATGTTTGACAAACTAATAAACAAGATTGATGTAACATGTTTACCTTGAGAAAGATTGGGATAGGTCGGTCTTTACTGATGTTCAAGCTCTCAACTTCTATGTCAATCTCTGAATAGCAGTCTCTGAGGTAAGCTTGAGACATGAACTCTATTTGGTGACCAAAGCCATTGCTACCTGCAATTTGCATAGACCCCATTGTTGGGGGTGACAATGTGTCCTCAATCTCATCCTCTTTACCAATCTCCATCTTCTTGGGCTAAAAGCTGCAAGTACGTTATGATGTTGATCAAATTTATAATGGCAAGGAATCAACCGTGACAAACCAAAAACTTGCCTGTAAACTGTGGAAGAGTGTGTGTTGGTAGGCTTTAGGATTAGGAATGGTTTTGGCATGATTTTTGGTACAAACCTAGTTTTTTTACATGCCAAGAACATGACTAGCAATGGGTTATTTTTTCAATCAACTCCAAATATTTTATTCATTTTCCAATTTCCTCTAGAACCAAATCTGAGATATGAAGGGTTACATATAGACCCTTGTTTTATTTATTTATTTCAATACCCTGTATTGATGAGTAGCCTTTCTAAGTTTGCTGATTTGTGTCATGCATTTGTTCATGGGTGATCTATTTTAGGCTATATAAAATAAAATTATAATATATTTTTCTGTATTATACTAAGATTCATAAAATTGGAGCTTAGCATGATATTAGTGTCATCATATATGCGAAATTATAACTCAAAAACTCTTGTAATAAATAGAACTTTCCAGCTAAAAGAGACCAGAAAAAAACTGAATTACATTTATTAATTATTGCTACTACCACATATAGCATATCAACTTCATCATCATCAATATGGCCTTGATAAGTTTTTTTTTTTTTTTCTGGCCTTGTTACTCTCTAGACTTCAAGCTCCCACTCTCTCCATCTCAGATTCTCAGCTTTGCCATGTTCCTTTACAGACTTCAGCACTACAACTTTCACCATCTCAGCTTCGCTGGAAAATACTGAAACGGCAAAAACAAGAGCAAATAAGGTCGTGTACAAAGAGATATTGTACCTAAAATAACATAACCCATGTTTGGATCTAGAAAAGGTTTTGTGAAAGAGTACTGACGACATGTTTCTTACAAAGATAATGCTTTCTAAAATGGAGAGTAAAAGTTCATACTCAACAGTTTTACCTTCTTTTACATCAGGATTTTCAAGATACAAAAACACAGCAGAAGTGTTCATTTTCCAAATTTTGGCTATGTTTCATGTTTCATATGATAGGGCAATGAAGCATATAGCCATTTAGAAAAAGGTAGTCCCATTCCTCTTTCCTTGGTGGAAGTGAAAATGAGCTAGAAGTAAGGGAATTATAATGACAATGCACAATAGATAGCTAGTTTCTAATTTACATTTTTTTTAAATATATGATTTTGGTACCTTCATTCTCATTACCATCAACATAACACAAACACTAGTTAGTAAATGAACATTGTTTACCTTTTCAATAAGAGAGAGATAGTATGGTTTCACTTTCTCGACATCGATTCGTACTTTGCTCTTGCTGTATAGGTCATACTTGCTGCAACAATGCACATATATTATTAATTCAACTTGATTTCCCTTTGGATATCACATCAATGAATAAACTCAGTCCTTGACAATGGGAATGCATGTATTCTTACTTGAATATTTCAAGCCACTTCAAATTCTCCTTGTCTTCCTCATTCATCAAGTGCTTATATGCTCCTGCCCTATGCAAAGCTGCATGGGACAAAATTGGGTCCATAAATATCACAATTTAGCTCTACGAGTTTATGTTTCAAGCAGTGCATCAGAAAGAGTTCATTTGCTTGAATATTGTTACCATAAAAGGAATGGTATCTAATAATGAAAAGCCCTGCGGAAGGAAGAGTGGTCTTGTTATCCTTGGCAACCTATGTAAAATTAGAACCCGATAAGCTACGAAAATTTACTTAGAAATTTAGAATCTATATGAAACCAAAAATGGTAAGAGTGAGGCAACATTACCAAATACATATAATCATCGTGCCCAAATGACATAAGTACATTGTTCAGACCACAGACTTCCGAGTAAATTCCATATTTAGTGTTGTAAGAAGGGTTTTCGTAGTCTGGATTTTCCTTCAAATGCTGAAGCATCATGCACATATTGATTTTCTTTGTTTAGGAATGATTACTTAAAAGAAATGTAGAAGTAGGCAAAAACATTGAATGTGTATTTCACAAGAAGAAAATTGACCTTGTAATGAACAATGGATTCGTCAAAAGCACAGCCAACAGGGAATGTGTCGCCCACAACAGCCCATTGAGGAAGCGCCCCAAAACTAGGATGAAGAAGAACCTTTCCAAGATCTAGAATCCATTAAGCATTAACCAACAAAGTTAACTAATTGTAAACCCAAAATCAGAATACACAAACATACATGTAAATAAACAATAACCCAATTTCTTTATAGTTTGACAAGATTAGGTCGGGCTACACAATAGGGGTAGGCTCTCCCCTTCTCCCACTATCCCTCCCCACCCAACTACTATCACCAAGGTCAGACATTAAGAGTATGAACAATGTATAGTAGCTAAAAAAAAGTATCCGGCAAACTGAAAATTAAAGCGCCAAGTTGATTACCATGAATGAGGCCAGTCAAGTGAAGCCAGTCTTCATCGGGGTAATCCTTCCGGATTGCCTCAGCAGTCTGCAACAAGTGCTCAATCTGGGGTTCATCCAAATCAGGGTCACTCTCATCTACAAACTCATTGAGGAGCTCACAGCACTCCCAAATGCTCATCTCCACCCTGTTCAATTGTCCATACTCTTCTCTCATCCTCCTCACCTAAGATTGCAATTGCAATTAGATTTAGACCCAATTATCAATTTTGTAAATATTTATAACTCATTAATGATTTCTAAACAGATGAAATGAATTCACAACACAATTCTCCAATGCTTACAAAATCAACAGTCTGGTTAATGTGGTTGATTCTGTAGAATTCCTCCACACTCTTTTGCCTCTGGCTCTCAGCATCATAGTCCCTGTTCGTTTGTTATTTAATAAAACCCACATTTCAGATCAATCCTCCACAACTCAATACTCAAACCCATAAAACAAATAAACAAAATGGTGCTCAATTTTCAGATCAATCCAGAAACAGAGAAGCAACGAGTAACCACTTGTTGGGTTTTCGCATCACTAACATAATTGGGTAAAAAAGAAAGGAAAGGAAGCAAATTGTGACCTAAAAGTTTGTCCAAACGAGTTGGTCTCCGGCACCACAAACCCTCCGTCCAACACCAGCTCATTCTCATCAATTGGAATCTTCCTCTCCTCCACTTCGAAGTTCAAACCCAGAAAAAAAAAACATATAAACAACCAGAAAATAAATTAAAAATAAATAAAGAAACCACAAAAACAGAACTCACCAAGATCAGGCTGGTCAATGAGGATCGTCATCGTGAATCGAAACACGCAGAGAAGAAACAAGAGTGAATACCAGAAGGTGAAGGCGATTGGGAGTGAGGAACATGGTGGAAATTGGAGGGTATTTATATAATTGCCGGAGAGTCCTTCTCAGGGAAATCGGTAGAGGCGTGAGTCCTTCCCTGAAAACTCAAGTCCTTAGCTGAAATATTTCTGCGGAGCCTGCAACTAGTCATGAACCAAAGGACTGTGAGAGGTTTTTCCTTAGGTGGCCACAAACTCTGCCGAGATATTTTTCTGCCACGTGGGTCCAGATGTCAGCGTATGGACGGTTCGTAGCACCTACTGTGGGCCCCTGGTGACGTGGAGTCTAGTCATGGATGATTATGGACTTTTGCATGTATTTGGAGTTTTGCTATTTTGTGTATATTTGTTGGAGGTAGGATCTGCTGCTGCCGTGGAACTAAGTCACGCTTATCTTGTCCATTGATTTCCTTTTAACTTTTTTCCAATTTTGAAGGGATTTAATATTTGCGTACGTGTTACTCACGTGTGATTTTTTACCCAAAATAATAATTAGAAGAATATTTGACGCAATACAATGAATAACCTTATTATTCATTTTATTATTTTATTGGTACACATCTCTTAAGAATACGTATATAGTCCTCGAAAAAGTCATTACATGTCTTATTTTTAACAGTTGTATTTATGTACGTATTGCTAAAATCATTTAAAATTTGTTTTGTATGTAGTGTTCCAAAAAAAAATTGTTTTGCTTATATAAATTTGTAATTTTTATTTTGACGAGTTGTTTTTTTAAAGCCGTGTGTGAATTTCTTAATGTTGTTTTTTTATATATTTTTAATAAAATTTATTTATTTGCAAATTAAATTCTGTATTTATATGTCCTCAAAAAAAAAATCCGTATTTATATTATTTGGCATATGTGAATTTTATAATGTTCATTCGTGTTGCATAGAAAAATTACTCTTTGGACCCACGGGTTGTGGCGCAGTTGGCAATACAGGCTGCGTGAGTGGCAAGAGCGCTTGTTTCGATCCCTACTC
>JAYMTH010000455.1:0-20925 GCA_036897465.1 Pelargonium australe
TCGTCGGCACGAGGCGAGTAGGAGTTCGAGTAGGAGACGGCGTCGTCGGCACGAGGCGAGTAGGAGACCGCGTCGTCGGAGTAGTCAACATCGTCGTCTTCAGAGGCGAATCGTTTCTAGCTTTTTTGACCATGTAGATGAGAAGCGCTGTGAAGTTCCGGATACTTGTCCTGGAAATGTCCCGGAGAATGCGCAGCGACTCCTCCTCGCCGATCGCGGCGAGCATCGACCTGGCGCAAGGCTCCGGCGGCGACAGGTGCTGGTCGGTGCAGATTTTCTCGATCAGCTCTTCGACGGCGGGAGGTAGAGGCTGTGTAGGAGGAGGAGAGCTATGGAACCAGGAATCGGCCATTGCTGCGAGACTGTGTCTGTGACTGTGAGCGATCGAAAACAACTTTCCCGCTTAAAGAAAAGAGCGAAAAAGGATGGTGAAGCTCCATGAATCATCATGGTCGGTCGTATTGTCTTGTCTCTCATGTCAAGGGGGTCGTACGGACCAAGATCTAACGGTTCATTTTATTTCTTATCTACTACTGTGGATCCAACGGCTGTGAGATGAGAAGCAGTTCTTTACCAATTCTTAAGTAGTCACTGTGCTTGACTTGACAAGTTGACACAAGCAATAAACACTTTTTCTTTAATTTTATAGCCTTTATAGTTTATAGGACACAAAAAATAGTAATAATAATTTAAAATTTTGAAAAAACTGTTGTTGTCGGCACATTTTTAATAAGATGTTATGGTCTTATTTTAAAGAGTAACGTCTCAAATCTTGTACAACAATATTTGTACAAAATATGTGTCAAACAATGAGAAATGATACATCATTTAATTTATTGAAGAGTTGGTACGCCACGTATATGTTATATCTTATAAATCAGGCGCTCCGCGCTAGAAATTCATATCGGGTTTTTATTATTTAAATTTATTTTTAAATCACAAAAATATTAAAATAAATATATGTCATGTAGACTGACACGTCTTTTTGTATAGAAAATTTTGTACAAATTTTTGTACATTTAACATTTTTCTATTTTAAATACAGCTTGCAAGAAGTGCGGGTTGAAAGCGAATTGTAAATTGAGTTTCAAACAACTACGAATTAAATTTAACAAGATGATCAATGCAATGTAACACTTTCTCCGTCATAAAATATGCAACTTATTTATTTTACATTTTTGCCATAAAATAAGATCGTATCCTTCATTTTTAACAAAATAGTATTAAGAAATTACCAATATTATTCTGATAATAAGTTAATGCCTCTCAAGTATGTTACAACACTAATTTTTCATTCAACTTTTCTAGAAAATAGAAAAATCTATATATGTTGCATAAACCGGTTCACATATTCTTCGAATGTTAAGTTATTGCATAAACCGGTTTATATGTTTCTAAATTTGTGACCTATTTAGCACAAAATGAATAGTAAAAGGAACATTCTGAAGCATTGTCATTAGGGGTGAGCATGGTCGGTTAACCGACCGTGCATAGGAGAAGGAACCGAACCGAACTTGTCGGTTCTTGGACACTTAAACCATAAGCCGACCGTTTCTCTACAATAACCGGCCTCTTGGTTAACCGTGTATTGAGAAGAAAACAAAATTATCATCAAAATTATTGAACATTTAGCTTTTTTACTAATATTTTCACCAAAATCGTGTTATAAAGTTAACACGTTCATATAATGAATGTGTGTCATATTTGTGACAATTCCATTTGAAATTTTAAACCCGTACAATTTATGCGTAAAATCCAAAATATCACAAAACTTTTGAATCTAGTTTGGGTTATGTCATTCTAATTTGAAACCCGAATTGCTAGCTGCTAGCTCCAATGCTTGTGAGTTCGGGTCAAAATTACCAGCTCTAATAACCAGAAGCATCAACATGAAGCAGTCAATTCACAAATCTGAACTAAAACTTAACAAATTTGTTTAAACTCACTCTAGATAGGAACAAAATAAAGGACAAGAATGATACAAAATCTTATCTAACCCTTTTATCTCTCAACATTGTAATACAACTATCCGTACTAATGTGACACATTTTTGCATTCGTAACATCAACTCTTCGGTTAGCATGTGAATCGCCGATAAAATTGACTTTACATTTTCAATTCACGCGGGTTGGAGTGGTTAGGTTGTTACCTGCAAGAACGGGTGGGCAAGCCTTGAAAATTGAAAGAAGTCATTTTCTTTGCTATTCACTAGAAGCACGAGCAAGGCCAAGCCAATCTTTCTCGAGGTTTCAGAGCCGAACAATTTACAATATTCTCTTTGAAGCACTTCAACCTACAAGCTGTCCTCTATGTCATCTGGTACATGTAATTTTTCAATGGCAGCCTGTAAGAGAACGGGAAAAAATTATTTGCTTTGATAAATACGAAGCTATGGATCAAGTGAAGAGGCAAAATTAGAGACATGAACGAATATTTATTCCGATAAATATATAGCTTTAAATGTAAAAAGAAAGGAAAATCCATATCTTGTTTAGATAAATTTTGCGATAACAATAAATGGCAAGTGTGTTTGAAAAGAAAAAGAAAAAAAAAAAACTATGTTCGATTAGCATTTTTCTACAGCATTTACGACATGTGATGAACCTTAGTACCCAAAATGTCTTTTACAAGGATTAGTAGAATACTAGTAAAATGTTCAAGCCTTTTGAAAAAGGCAGATGCAACTCTTGTTTGGATAAATTTTATGACAAATATAAATGGCAAGCATGTTTAAAAAGAAATTTTATGTTCTTATTAACATTTTTCCTAACATTTACGATATGCAATAAACCTAGAGCTGGCAATTTGGACCGAACCCGTGGGTACCCGAAATCCAACACGCATTTTTTTAGGTTTGGGTCACATTAAATAGACCCAATCAATTTTTGGAATAGACGTGTTAGAAAATGCGCACCCTCTTGCGGGTTGGATTCGGGTAATGTCATTTCAACCCAAATGATTACTTGTTATTAAAGCTTTTAAGAAAAATGAAAACCTGAGAAAAGGTACCAATATTCTTATCAAGAAAATGAGGAAAACTATATTTGACGGGAGGTGTATTTTACCACTTACCAGTGATACGCAGTTTTTATAAACAAAGACAAGAGATAGGACAATCACCTTAATGGTAGCAACATCGGTCGCTGATGGTTTCAAATCCAAAGCAAGACCGAAATGGAGCATGGCCTTGTCGTGCATGTTCTGCCGTTTATATATTCTACCCATTAATGCATAAACGCTACTTTCACGAGGGGCGTACTCTTTAAGCTCCTCAAGTACTTCCAAAGCTTCTTCAAATCTCTCCAAGCTCACAAGTATATTAGCCTTCTGATACATGGGAAGTGGGTTCTTTTTGTCCGCTACGATAGCACTTTCCATCATCTCCAAAGCTTCTTCACTTCTCTGTCAGATGCAAAAACATGATTTTAGAAACGCTAGAGAACGGTATTGGTCAGTGATGCTAATCAAATGTAGGAAGTGAACGAACCCTTAAGGTGTGTAGAGCGGTCCCAAGGTAAGACATTATAACGGATGAACGAGGATTTATTTGGAAGGCCATTTTGAAGTGGTGTGCGGAGAACTCGAACTTTTCTTGGCGAAGATGGATCATTCCAAGGCCATACCAAGCATTATAATGTCTCGAATCAATCCGAAGAGCGTTCTGGTAACTCTTAATTCCATTCTCAAAATCCTCTAACGAGACGTATCTGTAGAAAATACAAACAACCGAAATCATACAAAGAGATTATGAATTCCGTGTTCTATAGTGAAGAATATAGCAGTATCTTACTCGTGACCACAAAGAGTATGAGCATATGCATATCTCGAATTTAGTTGTGTCGCTCGCTGGAAGTTTTTCAGAGCAGTTTCGTGGTCTTTCTGTAAGCTATAACAATTTCCCATAGCACACCTGCATGTCCAAAACAGAAACCATATCAGTAGTAATGATGATAATGATAGCTTACAAATCATAATAATCCCACAAATAGAGCTGTCAATATGGACCTGAACCCGCGGCACTCAAAATCCGACCCACATTTTTATAGGTCTGGGTTGCATAAAATAGATCCAAATGATTTTCGGGTAGGGTCAGATTTGTCATTGAGCAATTATTAGACAGGTCGGGCAAACACAGACATTTTCTATGTGAATCCCGCAACCATCACAGACACACACCACTTGCGTGTTGGTTAAGTCTTTCCAGAATTCCTAGGTCTACTCTCAACTGTGGGCAAAAAAGGGAGTACACAACCAAAACCCATTCAGCAGAGAAGAAAATGGTTCAGATGGAGTCGATGGACAAAAAATTTACAATTCAATTTAATAACGTAAAATTGAGATCCAAAAATAGTCTTTCTGAGGGCAAATTTTAAAAAGATGACCCAAACAGTTGCTCCTGAAATTAAATGCTAATCAGGTCTATGATAAAACTGGTGTTTTGATGGACAGAATAATTTATTGAAAAGTTCGATAAAGCTATACCATGATTGAGGAGCCAAGCGGTCTGTTGAAATCAGTTCTTGAGCCAGGTAACTTAACTTCATATCTTCCTTCAAAAGCTGCATTAGAAATAAAAATAACTCAGTAGAGCAATAATGTATGTAAAGAGAGGCTTTATACTCCAAATATGAAGAAGGAAAAAAAGGACTAATAGAGCTACTACTTCAAATATAAAATATTGATCATCTCTATGTTCCGAGACAGAGTGTATAAGGGGCATTCCTTAACATAAGAAAGAAAAGTTCAATTTCTTAGGAGGCAGAAATAAACACATTAACAATTTATATCCAACTATCA
The DNA here is from genome assembly GCA_036897465.1 of Pelargonium australe. Classification (NCBI taxonomy): domain Eukaryota; kingdom Viridiplantae; phylum Streptophyta; class Magnoliopsida; order Geraniales; family Geraniaceae; genus Pelargonium; species Pelargonium australe. The sequence goes on from JAYMTH010000455.1 coordinate 4,798, forward strand.
TATTACATTCTTTCAAGCTTAGAATGAACAAATGCACTAAATTTATCTTAAATTATTTTCCATGTGATAAAGCATATAATAGGCATCTCATTAGTTACGAAGTCTTCTTTTTTGGGTCCAAAAAGAGTCATTGACTTGTAGGAGTATGCATATATAAGGGGAGAACTGAAAATAAACATGACCAAACAATGCATGACTCGGATGAAGAATGCAACATAAAATGATTCTGAAAAATATCAAAATCTTCTCATGATAAACAGAACTCACATAAAGAACTGTAGAATATATATCCATCCCCTCTAAACTGTATGGTGATGCCTGACGAGCTAGACTGAAAGCCCGATCCGCTTCCAAATAATCCACCAATTCAAAATATGCTTTTCCAACCTGTATTCAAACATACCCAGGTTAACATTGTGTATAATACAAGGATATCCCACAACTATAGTGGTAGGCTCATTTTGAGCAAGAAAAAAAAACACTAGCCAAGGCCTTGTAATCAACACAGTAATATAAAAATCTTCCACAATCAACTATGCAAACAGAGCCATCATATTAAAGTCAATAATCCCACCAAAATGCACAAGAATGCAAGCAGAAAACGAGGACGCCAAGAGATGACAGAATGAGAAACAAAGTTTATATATTTTACTATGGTTGATGAAATCCAAAAGGTATTTACCTGTGAGAGTACCCAACCTGTATTATAATGTCCATGTGGAAGTTTCAGATAAGTATCCAGCGCATCCTGTACAAAAATTTGAAAGAAAAAAAAAATACTTAAACACAGCCTAGAAGGGTAGAATTATCTTCTGCTTCTTCAATAATAATGCGGTAAAAATACCTGGCACCTATACATGCAAAAGAGTCTATAACCCTCCCCAAGAATTCTCAGGAGAGCCAATATTTCTAAAGCACCATTCAAGATGCTAGCTCCACTCATTATAACCCCACCGATTGGCATTGGTGCACTTTCTTGTTCAAGAGATCTCACATCGCCTGAAGACGATGGACTTGAAGTGGTAGGTGTGATATTCAGACGTGAATCATCAAAGGCCTCATTTCGTACTGCTAAATAATATCAAAAGATAAAGTTTCTAAGCATTGGTTTAATATTCACTAAACACCAACAAGAATGAAAAAGAAACCGGGGTATTACATAAGAAAAATAATATCAAGTTATCAGGAAACAAGTCACTATTTTAACTTGATGTAATCAGGCAATAATGACCCTTCTAACACTAAGTTATGTGGTTGGGTAGGTGCAAATGAATCTTGCCATTAATTACAGAGTTGCCCATCTTCTAATACACCTTATACTATTTACATACCAATCATATTAAAGGATAAACTCTTTCAATTGATCCCTTTTCATAAGGAACTGTACCAACTTCTCTGTTCAACAATATCAGCTCCTTCGTGTTTCTTTGTGCATATATAACAAACAACTCAAGAAGATGAAATCAAAGACGAATAGCCTTAATTGTCTTCTATGTTTTTTTTGGCTCTGCATGCAACTTTACTCAATATCAGCCTCGGCATACAGGGACCCAGAGGTCAAATTTACAATCAAAACCTCCTTTTGTTAGTTGATAGGAAGTAATTCCTGGAAGCCTGCAAAAACTCCCTTCCCTTTCCCTACCCCTCATGATGATCACAAGCTTAATTGAAAAACCAATAGATAGTTTTGTCATGTTCCCTAGGGAAAAATAGTACTGATATAGAAAATTAATATGAAGTAATAATTAAGTTTGCATCAAGAAAATCAGCAAACCCTTGAATTCTACTACAAGATGATTAGACATTTTTGCTGTTGGTTATTAGTGAAGTGATTACATGAAATTATCTAAAGAGCAATACTGATGAACAAATCCTTTTCAGCCCCTTCAGTCTTCATAATTTAGTTACTATAGGATAAATATGGGTGAGAAGTAAGAAAAGAAAAGCTTTACCTTCATCAAGATTCTCATTGGCCCAAGACTGTCCCTTTCGTAGAGTCACAGAACGAAATGACACAGAACTCAACTTGGATCCAAGATACTTAGAAGAGTTGCTAGTTCCATTCGCAGCTACTGCTGTAGTATTTGCATTTGTGTTGCCCCCTGATTCTGCAGCATTTCTTGCACTTCGCCGTGGAATAGAATCAGAAAATAACCTCCCTGATATCTGGAAGCAAAGAGACAAATTGGTCTGAGGAAAAAAAAAAAAATCAAAGGGCCCATTAAATAAATAGTAAGAACTTCAACAACCAAGACTGTATCAATATATCAAGCAATAATAAATAAATAACAATCATACAATATGATAATGTAAGGATTGTAGAGGAAGAATTTTTGTTGCATTTCATTCATACACACACTCACACAATTTTGATCTATGGTAAGTGGAATCTATAATTTACACTAGAATCCCTAACTTAAGGCTACCTAATCCATAATTTGGAGCCTTGAATGAGACACTGAATCTAACACTAACACTGATCTAAGTGGATGAACAAGATTAAGTGAGAGGGTAACTGGCAAAAATATAACCAACAACCTAGAATACAATCACACAAATGAGAAATCACACAAGTAAAAAAATATAACCACCAACCTAGGTTACAATCATGAAACCAAGCTAGCTAACTAGCAAGGTCGGCACAGATTAAGGAACAAAAAGTAATCTTTGTGTACTCATAGATGGCAAGGGATGGCAGAAGGTTTGGGATCTATCTATCATAGCCAGCATCATATCAAGCAGGACAAAATGACAAACCAGTTCCAAAAAGAAACTAAAACATCAGTGTCAACTGATATAGTTTGTGATTCTCCACAAATAACCCAAATAAGTTGCTTGTCTCATGCACATTAAGTGGATGCCTACCGATTCATATTATCAGCTCTTATGCAGGTAAAACTTCTACAGAAATTATAAATTTACTTATTTTCTTATAACAGAGGGTATTGAAAGCAACGATATAAAGAGTCAAGAGTTTACATCTAAATAATCAGAATTGACATTTTCTGAGAGTAACAAATAGAGTATGCAGCATATAACCTTTCGTAATTTTCCTTCATCCACGAATTTTCTCCGCGGGGCTTGAATATTAGAATTTATGGTTGATTTGGGAGAGTTATCAGCACCAAGTGTGCTAAGGTTTGGCCCATTTGGCTGTACATTTCTACACACAGGTGGTGGCACAACACCTGACAACTAAAAAACATAGACGAATAAATAAGACCCAGGGACCACAAGAAGAAAGGTCGACCCTAACAATGGTAAACCTTTACAAAATACAAACAACTAAAACTTAAAGGGACATAAATGCCACTTCAATACCTGCATGGCCATTGGTGAAGGAGTGTTGTAAAATGACATGCTAGAAGGACCGCCATTTAGAGACTGACTAACAGCACCACTCAAAGCACCTGATCCATGGTAATTTCCTGGGATGTCCCTTGTGTTCTGGCCTTGCACTTGTTTCAATTGTCTTGAACTGATATCATCTATGCTTGAGTTTCGAGCAGAAACTAAGTTTTTTTCCTCACTCAACATGTGTGTATTTTGGGAAACTGTTATTTGGTGTAAGTACTGTTTTTGAATGCAAAGAGAAGCACTTTCACCAAAAACTGAATTAGCTTCATCAGCAGCACCTGCACATTTAAAGGCTTGGATTTAAATAAACAGATGAAGTGTGTATGTGTGAGCGCTAAGTGCAAATTAAAAGCAAATAGAGGGAACAGGAAAAAAAATAATGCCAGGTGCTTATCACAAAATGTCATCAGCTTCTACCAGAAGCAAGGCAATACATATAGTTTGAATATACATATGCATTCTCCTTGTACATACCTAGTATACAAAGTTCTTCATATGCGGCCCACAGTAATGGATCCATGGACAAAGCTTGTTTGAAGTGATGCACTGCATTCTTCCTTCTGTCTGTGTACCTGACAATGAATAAATATTAATAAAGAAAACAACTGACATGTTGGGAGCATTTTCAGTGATGCTATGTTTCGTTTGCATAGTATCCCATAGTGTCAAATGCCGACAGAAGCACATTTTTGCAGAAAAGTTCAGCCAGCTTCAAAAGAAGTTTCTAACAATAACATAACTGTAGTCAAATAACGTAAACACCAACAACAACAAATACATTTGTGAACTATTAAAAATAAAATATTTGGAGAAAAGGGGTATAAAAAAACCTGTAAATAAGCCCAAGAAGATAATGACCAGCAGCACCATTTGGAATCTGCATATAGAAGACAAGTAACAATAAGCAAGGCATACTCTTTCAGAAAAGGTGAGTGAGCAGACAGTTAAACATATAGCAGCAACATGTATATTAAACATTGACACCCATCAACCAAACCCCTAACCTATATTTCGTTACCTCTGCACCAGGCTCATTAGTATGACATAAAGCTGCTTCAGCTTCATTAAGAAGATCCATCTGAAAGCAAGATATTGCAAACAAGTAGCGGGATTGAGCCATTTGTGTTCCTTCAAATAATAGATGAAAAGAACAAATTAAAGAAGAGAAATAAGTGAATGAGACACACTTCAATAGTTAAAAGTAATTACCAAACAATATAGCCGTGTATGAGTACATAAAAAGAAGACTATGGGGAGAGAGATTATGATTATAAGTGGAAATCTAATTAAACATAAACAATCTAGTGATACATACCCTTTAAAATATAATATGCAGAGTAAGCTTGATTGTTCTGCAAGTAACAGCCCGCTAACAATTGTAAATTTGTCTGCATTAGGGAGTTCCATAGAAGTCAGTAATATGAAGAACAATAAGCAGACTGAATGGAAATGATTATCATGTAATAACAATAAGCATATATAGCAGATATAATAAAAGTGCCTGAAAGAAGTTTTACAAGATTACAAAGGTTTACTAAAACGCTAATTGAGACCCAAACTAAAACAACTGCAAATGCCAAGTCCAACAATTCCCAGTAACTATACTATCCAATTCCAGTTAGCTAGAGTTGCAAAAAACAGCATGTCTTAAGCCAAATAAGAACATGTTGCCATTTGAATCACAAATCTCAGTAAACCTTTAAGTTAACATTTTCCTATTCTCATTTCTCAAAATGCATTCAATTTCACAGGGACACATTCCAGAGAATCAAATGCACGGCGAATTACAAAATTAACACAGGCTAATTCCTAACTTCCAATTAGTGACATAACACTAGTAACCTATCAAAAGGTGGTTCCAACTCTACCACTACATATACGAGCATCACCAAAATGCAAAATGAATGCTAATGCCACAAACTCAATCATAAAGTCTATAATAATAACGCTATGGTCCTCTGTCTGTTTAGGATCAATTGTCTAAAAAGCAAGAGAAAAAGGAAAACAGAAAATCTGGAAGGCGCTTTCTAGGCAACCAAACAGCCAGGGAGAGACTAAAGAGTGGAAGAAAAATAAACAGACAGAGGACAAAGAATGCCACAAATTCAACCATAGAATCTAAAAAAACAGCTCAAACAGCTCATTATGTACACAAAACACGAAATGAAACTAATAGTTACAACCAAAACTCCGATCTAGACAATTGACTATAACGCACGCTCCATTTTGACCGTTGATGACAGTAAAAAACAGAGGAAACACACAGAGAATGCTTTCAACCTAATACATTAAGGTACAGATTTTCGATTTTCCGTTTTCTCGCGCTTTCTAGGCAAACAAACAGCCAGGGAGAAAGAGTGAAAGAAAAAAAAAATCGAAAGAAAGAAAGAAAAAAAATACCTCGGAGGGGAACTCGGCGCAGAGGCGTTCGCACATGAAAATGGCGTTTCGGTACATGAAATGGCGGAGACTGTTCTGGACACAGTCTGTGAGTATAGCTTCCATGGCTGCTTCTTCTTCTCCTTCTCCGATTCACTGAGAGAGAGAGAGGGAGAGATGGTGTGGTTTATTTGGGGCTTTTTTTAGGTTCAAAAAACGGGCTGCACCTGATTGTCCCCGATTTCAAGTAAACACGAGCAATTGGGCGACCGAGATGCGTCCACGTGGCAGTCTCATTCGAGCAGTGGTATTCAAATTCTGAACCGGACCGGACCGAAAATGTAACCTTTTAAGTTGAACCGAAATATTGTTTTTATTTTTATTTATTTGAAAATGTTACATTATAGTTCTTGACTATTCATTTTGTTTCAAAAACAACCGCATATTTTGATTTCACAATTTTGTTTGAAATTAGTCTTGATAGTCAATTTAGCTAACCATTAATAAGAGACGAAATTGCATACGATTTCGTTGATAATATACATAATTTTTCATAATATTTCATTAAAACATACGACAACCACAAACTATATAAAAACGTGTAGGCATTCTCTTATCACATACATTGAAATTTAGTATGTTATTAATAAAGATAATCGTCTCTCCGTAAAGATGGTTCCGGCCACAATTTATTCTAAATAATTGCTAGATTTGTAATTGTTTTGTAGCACATTCAACAAACAAACTAACGAATTAAATTTTACAAATTAACCCGAAGAAATCATTGCTATTGAAAAATGTGTTAAACCGTGTCATGTTAATTGCATCGTATTGTGTCATGTCGACGCAATTCATCAACCTAAATGTATTATATTGTGTTGTTGAAACACGTCATGCACGGGTCATATAATACTCGATCATGCTCATGTTGGGTCATAACACAATTAACATTACAAACATGTCATGCAAATACACGATCAACAGTCAATACAAATCGAACACTTCAGCATGCGTTCATGCACAAATCGCCTGCTGCTCTGAGCCTCCATGATGGAAACGGTCCGGTAAATGTTACAGTTTTAATCAAATTACAAATAAACTTTAATTTCTTGATTTCATAACAGTTCAAATTGGTGCAAAATTGGTCTATAAGCTAGAGAAAACATACGTATATAAGGTGGCTAAGCAAGTTCTTAAGAAACAATGCAGATCAAGAACTTTCAGGATTCTGAGCATGGAAGAGAACACAATACAGCATCTTCACACAGAAGATAGCATAACCTTCATCAAATCAAAACAGCATAATACAAATCGTCTCGAGAAATTGAAAACCTGACAATGTAGCAAATACAAGTACAAAAACACGAAGTAGTGAAGAGAACACGAACCTAACAAAGGACGAGCTTATTGCTTATTGCTTATCGCCCCCTCTCGAACCCAATTCTAGTGCTACCAGATCCTCCCTCGTGTCCATCGCGCAGGGAACACCCGCCACTCGCTCTCATTGTGCCGCCGCTGCCAACTTTTTCCATGGCCTTCTTGCCCTTCTTCACCTCTGTCAAAAACTGATCCAAACCGAATGGATCGGCTTCTTCTGCTTCCTTCTCAAACTCAACTGGTCTGTCTCTTGGACCCGCCTTATCTGAGGTACCAGCAAATGCCTTGTCGGGCTTGAAGCGATCGGTCTTCAGGATCTTATCATACTGCTCGTCGGCTCCACCGTACATTTCAGCATCAGTATCCTTCTTGGGCCTGTACAGAGTTGAAAGCGTGGGCTGAGCTGTGAAGAGCCCTTTGTCGTAGACGTTGTATTGGTCGTCTGTTGCAAAGCCCGAGTCCATTCCTTTTTCTTGGTTGAACAATCTTTGATCGTACATAACCTCTCCTCCTCTTCCCGCTCCAGCGGAAGCCATGCCGAGAGCAACCTTTTCACTAATGTCACGATCTCTATCTCTTGTGATCTTACTCTTTTTCCCCATCGCAACATCTTTAGCCTCTAATCTTCTTTCCCTCTCCCTCTCTCGACGCCGCTCTTCACGGATTTTCTCTCTTTGTATTCGCTCCTCCCTTTCCTCTCTTGTCTCCTTCGGCATATCCTTCTCTCTCTCCCTCACACGCTCGTGGTCCCCTCTCATGTCATCATCGACCATGCTCTTTTCAGAATGCATGGGCATAGCTGGTGGTGGTGCAGCACCAGTTCTCTCAGAACGAGCTCTTTGAGCTAAAGCCCGCAATTCTTGCTCTTTCCTTTCCTTCTCCTTCATCATCATCTCTTTTTGAACCTTTGATCTCATTGCGACAGCTTCTCTGGCCTTCTGCTCCGCAACATAAAGAGCCTCCGAAAGCTTTGCAAAATTATCATTTATCTGAACCTCTTGCAGACCTCTCCCGTCAGCTGCGAGACGTTTGTCAAGTGGGATTGTGTACCCTTTCGGATTTTTCCAATTTGAAATGCACGGTGGGATCTTCCAATCCTGCTGGTCTTTCACAGTCACCGGACGTGGAGGGGAATGCATAATTGGAACTGGTGGGGAACCAGACGCTTTAGGAACTCTCTTGTGCTTGAACTTTGGCGGGTCGAGTGGGTCCACAGGCATTTCCACCATTCTAATAATCCTTTCCTTCGCACCTGAATTGAACGCAGCCGATTGTTGTGACGGCTTATACTTGATGAACTTAGAATCCGATGACTGCTTAGTTACATTTTTCGGCTGAGCTGCACTCAACCTAACATTCACAATCTTTTCCAATGCATTCTTAGTTTCCTCTGTCGTCTCCTCAATCTGTTTCTGTAACTCCTCGTCCTCGTCTTCCTCTTCCTCCTCGTCCCGAAGAATCTTCGGAACAAGATCCTTATGTTGGGAATAAACAATCTTCTTAGAATTCTCGTTCAGTTTCACTATGGCATCATACGCCACATTGCCATGGGCATCAACAGTCACCGGCAGAATCTTCGTTCCAGGCTTCGCAGATCTGTCCCTACCCATGTCAAGAGGATACTGAGCTATATGTATTTCGGGAAAGGCACCCCCATCCCCAAAATCCTCCACCTTCCGAGGAATAAATCCGGCACGCTTAAGATAAGGCGGCACCGGATTGGGCTTGAACGCTGCAGCTTTTTCTGCTTCAGCTGATGTACTGAAACGCTGCTTGAACCAAGTGTCATTAGAGTGATCATAGTAAGTTGTCGAGGTTGTCTTGGCTGGAGGAAGGAGGTCCCTCAATGCTGCCATGGTGAAGCTCTATCCAACAATCAGCCTACCCTTATGAAACTGCCAGTGGACAAAAATTCATAAGCAAAATAAATATCAATCTGAGAACAAACGAAACATAATTGAAAATACAAAACAAAATCATGATATTTGTATCGAGATAGTGCTCATAATCAGTTAAACATCAGAATATCAGAATGCTCCTTCTCCAACAAACACTAAAAACAATTCAACCAAACTGAGAATAAAAGAAATCTAATTGAAAATTAACACTCCTGTTTTGAGCTAAATAAAACAAAATCAAGATATATGTATCAAACTAGAGTGTTCATAATCAAGTAAACATCATATTGCTAACTCTCCAACAAAGACCATAAACAAATCAACCAAACCGAGAACAAACACAATCCAGTTGAAAATTATCACTCACGTTTTATGCTAATTAAAACAAAATCAAGATCCCCGAAACAATTAGAGTGTTCATAAACATACAAACATCAGATTGTTCCTTAAGCAACAAATAAAACAAACAATTCAACCAAACTGAAAACAAAAACTATCTAATTGAAAATCACTGCCCCCGTTTATACTAAATAAAACAAAACCATAATATTTGTATCAAACAAAAGTGCTCATACTCATGTTCAAGTTGCTCCTTGTCTAACAAACACAATCTAATTGAAATTTGTCACTCCCTTTTCCCCGTTTTAGGCTAAACCAAACAAAATTAAAATCCCTGTATCAAAATAGAGCGCCGATGAACAGATAAACATCAGATTGTTACTTCACCAACAGACACAATCAACAAATCTACCAAACTGAGCTAAACACATAACCAACTACAATCAAATTTCAATTCAAAACAGCATAAGCAAAACAAGAAGATCTCAATAAAAATCCGAATCAAAACCCCATTCCTAAAATTTAAAACCCTAACACTAAAAAAACATGTAAAGTCAGCGATTCTCTCAAATTCTAAAAAAAAAAATACTGAATAAGTATTGAAATTACTCACCAGCTATGGATTTGCGTTTCTCGAACTGCGTCGTCGGAGAGGTCTCTGGGTTTTGGAAGGAGAAGGATTGTTCGAAACTGAGATCGGAAAGAAAAAACGAGCTCTGCGAAGTCGCAGATATTTATATATAGAATAAGCAAGTTGGCTCTTGGAGGGCTTTTAGGCTTTTGGTTTTGTTGGGCCTTTGGCCCATTATAATTGGGCCCAAAACTGGGCTTGAGTAGTAGTTTTTGTAAATGGACATCTGATTTGGATTGAAAAATGCAAATAACAAAAAGCAAAAATTATGTGTATTTATTTTTATTTATTTATTTCTATGCTTTTAGCATAACAAAACTTTATGGTTCTTTGTATGAAATTTTGAATTACTACTCGATTGCTTTGGAGACAATTATGTCATGCAAAGCTGTTTTTGACTAGACTACGGTCTTTTTGTTGATCATGTTAGAAGCGTGTTTCAACAAATAAGTATGTCTTTTCAATTCTTGTTCTCCGATTGATGTCTCAATAACAAATAAAATAGACAATCAACTGTTTATAAGTATTCACAATCAACCGAAGAGTTTAAACGTTAAATTAGACCAAAGTGATATATTTTTTGGGAGAATTTCAAATAACATCTTTAAAGAGTTATCGTTCAAGGAAACGACTACAAACTACTAACTTGTGTATTTGAGTTTTTTTAAGAAGTGTAGCATCATAGTTGTGGATTTGCATACCGTGAAGTGCAAGCTTGACCATAATTTAAATGAAGGATGATATAAAGCAGAGTGTGATACAAATCCGTCACAATGCATAATCTTGATAACATGGTGGACACTACTCGACACCCTCGTGGCAATCTCATTATAGATATGCAATACATTTTTAACCGAGACTACCAAGTTTTGTCAAGACACGTGTATTGTAAATACAACCGGGTTGCTAATGCTCTTGCTTATTTGGATGTGACGCTTATTAACGGTTTGAAGGCGTTGTGAGAGACGCCAGAGGAGTTGGGGACTTGGAGCGGGCTGATTTAATGGGTATTTTTGTCATTTCATTAATGATCAAATTATCATAATAAACAAGGGTATTTTAGCCATTTCATGCACAACCCCTGAATCCAGGGTTACTTTCGTCATTCCATTTCAGATGGCATTTTCGTTAATTCTCACAAATCCCCTGCTCTGCTTGCTACAAGTCTACAATAACAAAGTCGTCTCTTCTCTCTCGTTTTCTCTTCAGTCTTCAGTCGCAGCAACGCCAAAAACCCTCACTCACAGTTCACAGAACAGACGAATCGAGCTTGATTTGGCCGTCCATGGCGGCCTCAGACACGGCCAGTGTACCGGAACCAGCGGCTTTACGTAACGCCTTCGGAAACGTTCTCTCATTCTTCATCCTAGTCCTGATTGGTGTCCTTGCTTTCTCGATCCGTTTGTTTTCGGTAAGATTTCCGATCTAAAAGCTTGCTCAACTTCGATCTCTGGACATTGCTCGAATTTAGTCAACATTTTTTGTTTGGCTGCTCGGTAAGTGAAGATCAGAAACCAAAATTGTGTGCTTAGCCGCCTCTAGCGCAAATGATGTTTAGCTGTGTAAATTCTAAGATTATTCGTGCTGTTTACAGTTTTTATAGAATAGCTCGAATTGATGAACATTTTCTGTTTGGCTGCTCGGAAAAATGAAGAGGGGAAATGAAAATTGTGTTTAGCTCAAATGCTGCTTAGTTGCTTAAATTAAACGTTTATATGTGTAGTCTCGACTTTTGAGTGTATGAGCAAAGAGGATTTTACAGAGCTGTGTTTTGTTTCTTTAATTGTATTGTGTTGACGAAGCTTATGTAGATTTTTGAGTTGAATTGCACGAATTTAACTGACATTTCCTGTTTGGTTGCTCGGAATAATGGAGAACAGAAACGAAAATTTTGTGTTTAGCTGCCTCTAGCGCAAATGTTGCTTAGCTGTTTAAATTCAATGGTTTTACTTGTGGTTTCAAGTGTACGAGCAAGTGAGGATTTTAAAGAGCTGTGTTTTGTTTCTTTATATTGAAGATCTTATATAGACTTGACTCATATTGCTGCTTAAGCATTAATTTGTTGCCTACTTGTCAGCGGCCTCAAACGTGTACAGCTCATTGTATTATTTGTGTTTGTTGGCATGCTCATGGGTTTTTGGATTGATTTGCAGGTTATCAAATATGAAAGTGTTATTCATGAATTCGATCCTTACTTTAACTACAGAGTGACTCAGGTTTGTTTTGTTTTTTGGCACCAGAGAAGTGTTTTATTTATTTTAAAACAAAATTCCTGTTTTTTTCTTCTAGTTTTTTGAATTCCTTTTGCACTGCGATATATTGATTCTACAGCACTTGCCAGAGGATCTGAATTGTAGTATTATGCTTATGCTTTTAAATGGCAAATTTTTTATAAGCTTTTAAATGGCAAATTTTTTATAAGCTTTTAAATTGACAACTGTTTTATTATTTGTGGGCTAAGACCATTGAATTCAAAACATTCTGTTCTTTGAGCTAAATTAGTTTGCAGGTGGGATTAGTTTATTTTATTTTCTTGCAATTGAGGTAATACTTAAGTCAAAGAGTGCTTCTTTTTATATTGAACATGTTATTTTGGGGTGAAGTTGGAATTACTAAATGCATCTTATGGATTAGTTGGAATGACTAAAGGCATCTTAGAATCCACACAATTGTGAGGTGTTGATTTCAAACATAATTTGATAATAAAATAAATCATTAAATTACTCCATCCGCCCCAAATTAATTGTCCCATTTCTCTTGTATTTTTATCCCAAAATGAGTGTCATCTTTCTTTTTTTAGGAAGTTAGTTATGCATGAATTGCCAATAGTATCCTTATAACAAGTTACTTATATCCCTTGGATTTGTTACACCACATGTCCATGTGACAAAGGCGCTCATTTTGAAATGGAGGCGATATGTCATTACCTGTCTAAATTCCAAAAGTTTGAACCAAAACTGTGAATTCTCAATGTCAACTTCACAACAGTGATTGGTGTTTCAATTTTATCAGTATACATATGATGTTTGTTTATTGTTTCTTACTAGTGTGTTATATTATAAAGTGATTAACAATGACAAGTGTATTTGCTGGTTTCAGTTTTTGACTAAGAATGGAATATATGATTTTTGGAACTGGTTTGATGATCGGACCTGGTAAATGTTATTATGACTGTTTGAGGAATTTAGGAGCAAAATTCTTGGTTACCTATGCTGCATCTTATTAATGCGACTGCTTAATTCACTTTTCTTAAGGTATCCTCTTGGTCGTGTGATTGGTGGAACTGTTTATCCTGGATTGACATTGACAGCTGGCACCCTATGGTGGTGAGTATTTTAGAGCTCAATGAAAGTTTTGATGCTAATGTTATAGTTGTTTTTTATACCAAATAATGTATTTGCTCTTGTAGTGGTTTCTTTCTCAGTACATTATGTTGACTCTGATTTTTGAATTATTATTCTTTTGACGCCAGGTTACTAAATTCATTGAATATTCCTCTGTCTGTCGAAACTGTTTGTGTGTTCACTGCGCCTATCTTCTCTGCCTTTGCTTCATGGGCAACTTACCTTCTGACCAAGGTTTCAATTCTGACTTGTTTTCGTGCTATATGGAAACTATCTCAAATTTGCTTATCGTGTTCATTTGCTCTTCTCCAGGAAGTTAAGGGTTCTGGTGCTGGACTTACAGCTGCAGTTCTTTTGGCCATGGTAAATTTAGTTAATGTGTTTTTCAGTTTACTAGAACTATACAAACTTTAAGCAGCAGTAATGGAAATTGTTCTCTAAAAATTACCTTCTCAAACTTTGATCCATATGCTTTATCATTTTGTCTGTATGATGTCAAAATGCTAAGAAGTTGGTTAGTGTCTTAATACCATAGCTTGATCTACAATGAAATACTTAAAAGATGGAAGTTAAATCTCATATACTCACTACATTTATTTGCTTAGAAAGATGAATTCAAGTGTGAGCTTCGTTGCCACATCTATTTGGACCTGAAAATTACTCTCCATGTATCCTGCTGTACCTGTATGATTGTGCTATACTGATATACTTATGCTTATAGTGTTTGATATAATTCCCCATAACAAACAGATAATGTTACCTTTTCCTTATTTTCTTTGTCTCCAGGTTCCATCATACATCTCGAGGTCTGTGGCTGGCAGTTATGATAATGAAGCTGTAGCAATATTTGCTTTAATATTCACTTTCTATCTTTATATCAAGGTCAGTCTTCATGGTGTATCTTGTTTGTGCCTTACAAAATATCTATTTGAGGAGCAACCAGTTTGTTTGTTTATTAACAAGTGGATTGGTATAATGCTTTTTTGCTTGTGAGTTGTTTGTTGCAATCTTCTACACAACATATTCAAATAACTGTTCTTTGTCTTCTACCACATCTTTTATGCAGACATTGAACACAGGATCCCTCTTTTATGCCACTCTAAATGCTCTAGCATACTTCTACATGGTAGGCTTTGTTTGGTTATGCTGTTTGTAGTCTGATGTACTTGTTGTCGTATTTATGTCTCCTGGTTTATGATTGTTTTTCAGGTTTGCTCGTGGGGAGGGTACACCTTTATCATTAATCTTATTCCAATGCATGCACTTCTGTGCATTGTAACTGGTCGCTATTCTTCTCGACTCTACATTGCATATGCTCCTCTTGTAAGTGTCTATGGCACTCATGAAGTCTTTATCCTAGCCTATACTGTGTATAAATATTTAGTCTTACCTATTATGTCCAAGTAAGGTTTGTTTTTCATCATAACCTGTTTCAGAGTGCGACGTCGTGAAAATTATGTCTTTTTCTCTGCAGGTTGTTTTGGGAACCTTGTTAGCTGCATTAGTGCCTGTTGTTGGATTCAATGCAGTCATGACATCAGAACATTTTGCATCATTTCTGGTGAGCTTTTAGTTTTCGATATGTACTGTTTATGATTACAGATTACTGGATCTGGACGCTCTTTGAATGCTTGTGCATGGCTTAGATAGTAATTGTTCTCAGCATGCCACATATTCTTATTAGAAAATATGCCATTCTCAAACCCTCCGGCTAGACTCACATTGTGAAGCGCTGATGGCTATTACCGGCACCACATTTACAAGTGTTGCTGGTTCATAACTACATATTCTTAGTATTGCTTGTTGGTACTGACATAGCCAAAAGACTGGTTTTCTAGTGTTTAAACTTTTATAATTACCGAAGATTAGGTTACCTTTCTTTCTAGGAACCAGTTGTCTGTCACGTAGTGATGCTCCATCCTATGTTATATATATCTAAAATTCTTCTTTCTGATTGACTATTTATTTGTTCTTGGTAGGTTTTCATTATCATCCATGTGGTAGCTCTTGTGCATTATATCAAAGGGATTCTGACTCCAAAAATGTTTCGAGTAGCTGTTGCGCTTGTAGTAACTGTTGGAGTGTAAGTTTCCTTTATCTTATCTTTCTCCATGATGTTGTGGTAACTCTATCTTACAGAGTAGACATACTGATGATAAACAGAAGAAAATGTAATGCATGTTCAGTGCACGAATTATTTTAATTAGCTATGCTATTTGTACTACATGAGTGGTAGTAATATGATTCTGGCAGGTCCAGTTGCTGACCTTCAACCTATTGCACTGTTTTGTGTCTCAGGGTAGTGTGTTTTGCTGTGGTAGCAGTGCTTGTGGCATTAGTGGCTTCTAGCCCAACAAAAGGTTGGAGTGGAAGAAGTTTGAGTCTTCTTGACCCGTAAGCACCTAAATTCCCATTTTGTGATTTTAGTTATTTATTTAGTTAAAACTTAAAACCTCTTGGTTTGGTGTAGTTTAGTTCTAGTGTGGAGTTTAAAATTTGTCAGAATTTACATTACCTTTTTTTTTTTGTGTATTTCTTTTCTTAATGTTGAGAATATGTATTGTGCCAAGATAATAGAGACTTTCTCTATAGTGTCTTATGTCATGGTCATGGGATTAGGATTAAAATTCTGACTGAAATTTTTGTCATTCTATCAGGACCTATGCTAGCAAGTACATACCAATTATTGCTAGTGTTAGTGAACATCAGCCCCCTACTTGGCCATCTTACTTTATGGACATCAATGTTTTGGCCTTTTTGGTTCCAGCTGGCATTATAGTAAGTCAGTTTGTTTTACCCCCCC
>JAYMTH010000456.1:0-20920 GCA_036897465.1 Pelargonium australe
CATTTGAAATCTCATGTTCAAAACATGTTTTGAATGTCATTGGATTTCACTCAAATCCAAATCCAAATTCTTGGAGTTCCCAAACACCCCTTGAACTCAAATCCAACATTTCAAATGAAATGAGGGTTCCCAAACACATCATTAAGTTGAACCCAAATCTATTTCAACTCGTGTCAAGAGTCATGACACAAATTATGGCCTTACAATTGCACAAGTCAATCAAAATTCAAATGAACAGCCTTTGTAATATTCACAGCAGAATCTGAATACAAATCTAAAAAACCTTCAATTTGATTTTCATATTTGCTGAAAGAGTCTCAACATAAGATCCTGATGTTAGTGTATCTACCAAAGAAAACCAGAACATGGTAACATATTCAAGCAAGATTAAAATCCAAGAAACAAAAACCCGTGCCACCTGGGCGCAAGCACGCATCGATGAGATCACAGATTCAAGTTCAGGTAGGTTTTTGTACAATGATATATGATGTTGTGAAGTTCACAAGAACCTCAAACGCCGCTAAGTTGAACTGTACAATAGCATTTTAACTTTGGCGGCATATGATTTATAAGTATCATAACATCGGCCTATAGTGGGGGAAGAGCCAAGTTTGCCGAGAGCCCCAAATATCGGACCGAAACCAAAACCAATTGTTGAATGCGAAAGGTACATGGAAAACAATTGTGCGTACGTTACTTACAAAAGTTTGCATACAGCAGACCTCCTCAGAGCACGACACAGTTGACTCTGCTACAGCATCAGCATGGAAAAGTACTGCTCGAATTCTTGATCAATGGTCGGTTTCCTGACGCCTTGTTGAGGCTCTGCATTTAAACCAACACGATTACTAACAGTATTAAACAGATATATGCATCTTAGCAACAATAGGCCATCTTTGGACGAGCATGTTGTTTGCATATATATTAAACCTATATTACCTTGGCCAACGGTCCATCTTCCAGATGAAAGAACAAACTTATTTGGGTTCAGTCCGTTGGAGTTGAGAATATCTTCAAGTTCTTCATCTGTACAATGTTCAATGTTCCCAAATTCTAGGAGCTGCTCCTCAAGAGTTTGGCACTCTTGTATTTCACTTACTTTGTGGCAAGGATGATGCTCGGCACCCACTGCTCCCCACTCCATTTCGTTAGTGGCCGTGCTCAACGCTCTCAGATTGTCGGATGAGTAGTTGAAACTGTTGCTGTTGCTGCCCCAACTAGCCGATGAAGTCGAAGGCCTATCGTACGACAACATCATGGTGTACTCCGGTTCGACTTTGCCTCCTCCATATGCAGACATGGCAGAGTCAGAATCGTCAGCCATGCTGTTGCTATCTTTAGCCGATTCAAGCTCGGATCCATAATCCTGTGCCAGTGCCTCTTTTTGATCCTTATTAATGAGAGTATATATGGCATCTACTTCTACAGTTTCGCCAAATATGGCAACAGGCCCAGTAGTGAAGCTTCGATCCCAACATTTATGCTTCGGTGTAGGCAACTCGAATGGCTCAGCCTGTAACTTTCTTTTTTTGTTGAAATCAGCAATGTTGATCTTCAAAGGTTCGCTGACACGAAAGCAGCTGAGAAGAAGAACAGGAAGTCAACAAACCGAGATAAATCTAGTCAGAGAAAATTTATACACAACACTCAGAAAGAAGTCAACAACCAATTACACTATCCGCCAAATATCAAACAGTGCAAAATACATAGCTAAACATGTCTTAAATCCCACCCTTACAGTGATTAATTTGCTACAAAGAGGAGGCTAATCAAGATCAAGATTCAAGGACACCATCCATAGCAGCAAAACCCCCCCATAAAAGTTAGAATATAATATAAACAAAGCACGCATCTAGTCGGGTCTCGCCATCGAGACATTGAACATACAATCCAAATCACGTAACCTAACTATTGAATCTACGAGTATGCACCTGAATTCAGAGTCCCAGCAAAAGAAAGAAACAGAAGCAGACAAGAACTAAACATATACACACACTCAATCATGTCAATGACTGATCACAAGTGACAATCAAGTAACCAAGGTCCAAGTAGAAGCTATTAGTTGGGATCTGAGGATCCATTGAACATCTAAAAGCAAACCCCAAAATATCCTTAACCTCATTCAGCTACACTTAATAACAGAAGCTCTTAGATCCAGCTAAAAGATCCCAAAATAGTGGTATCATGTATACCACTGTTCAATTCTTATATTAAACTATGAATCCAATAAAGTAACTTCCAAATCCAACACCACAAGTCAACACTAAACAATCCAAATGAAACAAATATCTCCTGATTTTCACCCATTAATGCAAGTTCAAAACTCAAACACACCACTGACTAGAAAACACCAAAACTACACCCCCCCAAAAAAAAAAAAAAAAAAAACAGAGCTTTTATAGAAGATCAAGCAGAGCTAAAATAGAGAGAAAAAAACAAGAGCCCAGAAACCAAACCTGTTAACCTCAGATGGGTTGACTTCAATCTCATCCATGAGAGCTCAGAAAAAGAAAAAAGAAAGAAGAAAATAAAAATTCAACAAGGTTGCAGTTGCAGAAATGAAATGAAGCGCACGGAACAGAGCATTTCGACGATATCCGAGAATATAAATAAGGCTCTCTCGGTCCTATTATTTTCATTTTCTTATCTGTTGTCTCTTTTAATTGTAGCAATTCTTTTTCTGGGACGAAGTATCCCAAACCCATTCAAAGCGCGTGCATACACGTTCCTCGCACTGTCGCTACTTTTCCCCTTGAGCTGCGGCGATCAAAGCGTGAGTTGGAACTTTTGAGAAGCGCGTGGAAATATGAAACGGATAGGGTCCACGTGGGTTGGCGCGCTGTCACTTGTTTGCGGACCCCACTAGTCACTTATTTTTTTCATTTTTGCAGAAGAAGACCTGGATTTACTTGAATTTACACAAATACCTACAATAGTTTTCACATGGAAAAAAAGAAGACTAGAACCGGCCATTCATGTCGTGACACGAAATTAGAGAGTTTGGATTCTCACATTTTCTAATTTACATGTTCGTGATTGAGAACCCAACATGGATAGTAATTGTTAGGCTTCAATTAACACATACTTGAGAGTATAATTGTAGATCCCTCCTAATAATATGTTAAGCATGTTTGGTCGTGTGTCGTGTCAATCGTATTGTGTCCATTTAGTTACCGTATTAAACATGTCGTGTTTCGTGTCCATAAGCGTACCGTGTTTGTGTTAAACATTCATCACGATGACAAAACAAGTCGTGTTCATGTTAGGCCGTTACCTTCAACACAATACGCACCATTTGCAGTTTTACCAAAAACCAACCCTTTGTTTTGCACCCAGCATGAAAGCACTGACCTGGTAGTCTATATTGAATGTATTGACAACTTAACATTACCAGAATCAAACCAGAAAGAAGATGGAGCTTGGAATGCACCAACCTAATGAATCTTCGTTGCCAGGAGCATTTCACGATCCCACGATCTGATCTGCGCATCGAAGTTGTAAACTGAAACCTACATCCACCAGGAGAGAAGCAAAGCAGTTGAGTAGGAAATGAAAAGCATAACAGTCCAGTCATTGGAGGCAAAGAGGCAGCAATATAGAAAAACTAAGCATATGAATTCATTATATTTCTCAAAGTTACAAAGATTACAAAACTCTAAGCTACGAACACGATTTGCACATCTCTTCTACATAAGTTTGGTTTGCGAGATGGGATTCAGATCCCCTATGTACAGTGTAAGCTTTACATAAATGATAAAAGGTCTAACCTACTTTTGGTTTAGCTTTGGCTATTGACAGCGGTTCTCATTCTCGAACCTTGGACTGTGTGGCTATTGTGATATTTGCTTCTTCAGGAACTCCCCCGAGCAGGGAAGATACATGATACACAACAGAACTGTAGTTAAAAACTGCGTTACCATGCAATAACAAAGACATGAAACACCGGAACATCAGCTTGACATCAGGGGACGAGCTGCACTATCAAAGGCTGTACGGAAGCGAAGACCAGTGCCAATATGTCCAGATGTGGGGCAGACCCAGCTCAGGACACTTGGACCCAAAACCTGTGGCAATTAAACAAAGACAGTTCAAGAAATAAACCATGGCAAGAGTGTTAAATGAACAAATTTCAGTCCTTTTGAACTATGTTTCAGAGAGAGAGTACTGCATGGTTTACCCTCCAATTGTCACAATGTCACGTGTTAACCATGACTAAGGCAGAACATGAGGCATCAACTACAAGACCTCAAATATTTATTCAGTTCATCAAGCACTTGGCTTGATCATACGCGTTCAGATTTACTAAAAGTCTAAAATTGAGTATTTTACCACACACAACTTTGTATCCTACACAATAATAACATCAAACCTACGGGTGCCTTTCGTAAAATTGACCATAATAGATATGAAATGGCTACTCAATGCCAGTGAATATGGATTGGAGAGGAAAAAATATTGTAGTAGCCAAGTAGAAACTTAACATGGCACTCAAAATCCAAAATAATGTCCTCTAATATTGGTGAAGTGCATTAAACTTTAAAAAAATGGAGCAACCACAAAAGGAATACCAAGGTTCTCACCGTTATGAAATTAGTGTAGGCACCAAGATCATATGGATGTTTATACACCTGTCCTCCTTTCTCTGCAAGCCACATAGCTCGTACCCCTTCATGGTACTGCCAATAAAAACGCAATATAGCACTTGATCTGAGTTCTATATTCAATTAGCCATGGACTTATAACGAATACAAATAAACAATAGTTAGCTTATAATAACCTCAATTGTGGTCTTGTTTTGCGAAACAAGGTAGATATGCCAACCCAAAAGAACACTTAGTGCTATACTTAAGGGGACTAGCAACAGTCCAGAAATGACCTGAAAAGGGAAAAATGTTCAGAAGTGGACCATAAGCAAGTTGCTGAGTGAAAGCAAGCTAATTGCCATTCATATTACATATGCAGTTCTGGAATAGCCACCGCTTTGCTGTTCATCCTTTTCAGAGTCTTTAGTTAGACTACCGGCAAGCAAAGCCTGTAAGAATTAAAAGGCAAAGAATAAAGAAACAATGTTATGATATTGTTCTTTCCATTTAATCACTGCCACGATCGATTTCAAGCCAAATATCAATAAATGCATTAATGGAAAGGACTGAGGAGTGAGAATAGAGTCATTAACCCCAACGGGAAATTTCTAAATCAGGTTGGGCATAAATAAATCACAAACATACCAATGAATAAATGCATGCGATCACAGCATACACAACGAATACAAAGAAGGCCTTGTAGTTTGCATGGCCAACACAGTTGTTTATCCAAATACAGTGGTGGTCCTGCAGCAAACGCGAAGCACTTCAAGAGATTATTTTGGACATTTGAGATAAGAAATGAATAATAATAGTGACCATGCATACCATTCGCAGGACACATCTTTTACAAACACGACAATGATGTGCACGTGGAGGCTTATAATGAGAACACTTTTGACAATATCTCAAGTCACCTCCCTGCAAAAAGATTACAAAAAATGGTAACGTCTGAGAACTGATGACACGGAACTAAAATTTCACACCAGATAGACTGTTATAGGTATTTTGTAAAAATATTTTCAAACTCAATTTGTTAAGAATCTCTTCCTTTTTCATCCGAGAACAATCATGAGCATGTGAGAGAGATGGAATCACTAATGGGGACATAGAATCCATTAGTGAACTCAAAAATGGGAATGACATCTTAGCTATATAGCATCACCTCAACTCAAGCTTAAAAAGAAAAAACCCAACTACAACTAATCAACACAAACTACATACAAAATCAATTATAAATCTATAATAAATAGAAATGCAGAAGTCAGAAACAGAAACGGCCATTTTCATATACATTCCTAAATGTATATATAAATATTAACAACAGAATTTCAAATTGAGGCAGGAACAGAACACAAAATGCTGATGCGTGCAAATACGATACATGATCAATTTCAACGCAAATAACAAAAGGAAAGCGAGTTTATAGCAAAATTAGGATCTGATCAACAATGACCAAACTGCAACAAGCTAATCCAAGCAGAGAATGCTACGGAGAACATTAAAATTTCCATACCTTTCGCTTGACCTCGTGAATCGGACTATCGGCGTCTTCAATATCTGGTATGAAGGTTCGCGGAACCCGACCGGGGTCGGTGAAGATGGAGACGGAGTAGTTGAATATGCACATGATTGCCACGGCGGTGAACGCGGCGGCGTTCATGATTCCGTGAGACGTCGAGAGGCCGAACCACCGGTCAATGTAGATGAAGACGGTGGAGAAGTACACAAAAGCGATGGCCAAAGCGACGACGCTTACCGGAAGAGAGAAGCTGCACTCTCTCTTCATTGTTGCCGCGAAATGTTCCGGCGGGAAGGAGAGAGACGGTGGTAGCTGCGGCGGAGGCACCGGCGCCAAAAACGACGGCGTCTCCGGAGAAGGGAATTTTTGAGCTGTCGCGGGAGGAAAATGAGCGTTAGGGAGATCGGTGACGGTCCTGTAAATGTAGATGCCACCAAATTTTGTAGCACTTTACTCCAATGACCTTTCTTTTTAAGAGTTTTTACAAATATGCCATTTTCGGAGTGATGAGAAAATTGGGAAGATATTACTTGTTGGAAATTAGAATTTCCAAATATAGAAAAAATAGATTGTCAATTCGAGTTTAAATTTATTTTAGATTTGCCTTGAAATGTTATAATCAAGTCCGATATGATAAATTTTGAATTATGTTTTGAAAATTTAGGTGTAAAATCTACACATTTGTTTTAAAAAAAAATTGAGGAGACATTTTATCTTCTGTATAGTGTTTTTTTTTTATGTATTACACTATAAACACGATATATAAAATGGTAATTACAAATTTATAATGTTGTTTTTAAAACGGCTCAGGCTTGAAACATAACGATGATTAAATACTTTGACAAATGCGACAATTCTTTAAATAAATATGTAAATATTTTAATTTTGATTCATAATTGTATTAAAAAAATGTCAACTATGATTTGACACATTGAAATTCTTTTTAGTAGATTCACCAACTTCGTTAGTTAGATTGAAGCAACAATAAGCAAGCCTCCCAACCTAATGAATGCTTGAGAGAAAAGCAAAAATATAAAAATAATAGATAATACTGTAATAAATTTTCAGTTCTAACAATAAGTTGTTTAATTGTAGTAATAAACTCCAAAATACTAGTACAATTTTGTAAGATTTTAATTGCATAATGTAATTATATCATTAAAATAATCTTTCATTTGTCAATTAACATCTCCTTGAATTGGGTGAGTAAGTTGGTGAAGAATAGAATGAATTCAACTGTTATTTCTTGGTGATCCAGCAAATCAAACTGTGTTTCTAAATTTACAACTATTTTTTTTTTTTTTAAGGAAATTTACAACTATTTAAGCTAGCAAATCAAAACGTGAATTCGACCATTAATTGTGATTTATGATCATCCCATGTTTACCAAAAGTTGTGGTTCATTAGTTTGGAACGGAATTGGTTGAAATATTAATGTTACATCAATGTGTAATATAACGTTATACATGCATAAAGTGATGAGTCATTTAACAAGACACGACGTAATTTTTTTTTGAAACGATAAGACACGACACATAAATTATTTTACTGAATAACAACGCGGCATATGTATAATGTATCTTATAAGCTAGACATTTCATGACATAAACTCACAGAAAAGTAGACATGTTTCATATATGCCGGATTCTTATTTGTTAAATCTCAGTTTTGAACTACAATCATCTTTCGATCCACATGCAATACCAAATGGCAGTACCACGTGAATAAAAATGTTTAAGTAAACTTTTCAACCTAGTATTAAAATAGACCTAACAATTTGATTCCACAACTACAAATATTCAATCTCCTATCCGATAAAAAAAAAAAAAACGTTATGATCGTTTCAATTCCAAATGAAATCATATCAAAATTAACACGAATTAACATTTTTTACATTCTACCTAGTTCATTCCCATTTCCTAATCAAATCCGAATTTACCGTTACAAATTCGAATCCGAACATATCCTAGTAACCACCTTTGGTCTCAAAGTAGCCCAACAATGGGTGTAGTAGTCACACGTGCTAAAAACCCATAAAAACAAAGCATCAGTGTGGGACCCACTAGACTCCGTCAGCAAATCTCCGACCAGCCAAATCGCACCGTGCACGAGCCAAACCGATCCTCGAGTTCTCAAGATCAAACTCCATCCACACGTTTTGCTGATGGTGATGACCAATCACGTACGCTTCAACGCCCAGTAGGTCCGAGTTCCCGAAAGTGAAGCAACACACGGAATCATTCCCTCTCACCTCGCCCGGTACGCGGTACAATACCGATTCACCCGAAACCGTCATTTCGGCTCCCCGAAACACCAAACTAACTGTCGGAAGTTTCGGCAGCGCCGGCCGGGAGAGTGGGACCAGGTAGCACAAATCCATGGCTCCTTGGAACACGAAATTCGGCTCGTCCAAAACCCGAACCAAACCGGCGGTCTGGCGAAAGAACTCGTTTCTCAGTGCAGTGTAAACCGGTCCGAGAAGGAAAGTAAACTGAGTGCCCGAGTCGACCATTGTCTGACCGGCACCGGTATGGTCCGGTACCAACACCGATTTCGGTATCGGGAGCAGTGAGTCCGAAACTTTGATCCCTTCGAGCTGGACGGTGTACGCGGCCCGGTCGAAGTAAGGCAGAGGAAGGTCGATTCGGATCAACGGCGTGTAGTTCATCGGAGCGAGCCACGAGACATCGGCGTCGCCGAGCAGCAACACACCCGAGAAATCGGAACCCGATATGCAGTACGAGAATTTCGGAAAACCCATCTGCGACACAAACGAAAGAGACCCGCGGTTCATGCCCATCAACCCGGTGTTCTTCGCGTCCTCGGGGTTGTTGCTGAAGGACGAGCCCATGCACCCGAAAACCACGCCCGAAATATCGGATCTCCCGAAATGGTAAGTATCGGCGGCGAGGTTTCCTTCCGTGGATGAAGCGTCGGCGTAGGAGAGGATTGCGTGGCAGAGGCTGTGGTCGTCGCAGGAGGCGGGTATGGGGAAGTCCCGGGTCCGGGTCGTGCAGGTGGGCGAGGAACAGGGCACGGTGGCGTAGGATGTGGATCGGGTCGGGTCGAAAGTGGTGGAGGGGCTGTGGGTGTTGTTGCAGTGGAGCCAGGAGAGCTCGCTGCCGGTGTCGATGACCATAGTGACTTTCTGCGGCGGCGTGCCGACGGCGAGAGAGACGGTGAGGCTGACGTTGTGGCGGAAGGGGAGCTTGTCCGGCGATCTCGGGACGGACCCAGATGGAATTTCCTGAGCTTTGAGGGGCAAAATGAGAGTGTTTGTGTTTATGTTACAAGAAATGGAGATCTGGGTTTTGAAGAAGAGAGTTGCAGAGAAGAAGGAGAGAAGAAAATGGAGGAATTCCATGGAAGAAGAAGGTTACGTGGCGAAGTGAAGTGTACTATGACTGAAAATTTCCGGAGTATTTATTTGTTCAATTCACTGTATCTGAAGTAAGATCTACGAAGAGAGAAAGAGAGAGTCATTGTATACGCTGTCGTTTCATGGTTTCCCAATTCACAAGTAGAGACACATAACACGAACAAGATATAAAATTAGCATGTTTGTGCTATCAATTGGTGAGTTCGTATTAGGCCTCCAAAACACGCCGCACACACGTTTAATAATTAGCCGTCTTGTGACATGCACGAGACGCATAATTAAATGTACAGTTGCAAGTTAATCTTAATACATGTCAAACGTAATATGTGTATTGCCAAGTGTATTGCATTGTGTCATGTTGAATGTGTCAATTTTATTGTGCAAAATGTGTCAGGTCGTGTTTGTGTCAATTGTATTGCATTGTGTCAAATCAGCATGAATCATTTAGTTACTATGTTAATGTTTTACTCGTGTTTTGTCTTTATAAACGTTTTGGGTTTATGTTCAATCGTTCATTGCGACTATTAAACAAGTCATCTTATGGTTTAATCGTACAACTCAACTTAAACATGACATGCACACAAATGTTCAGGTTATGGGCCTAACACTCAACAATCTCGTTGGATTTAGATCTACTATATTGTTTGTTATTTAAATTTGCTACTTATGATTTCTAAAAAAATGCTACTTATGAAAAATTTATCTAATTTCGGTGGTCATTACTATAATATAATAAATTCCATTAAATTGTTTTAAAAACAAAAATGAATGTGATGTGAATAAATAGATAGGTGACATTGGATAAGCCGGTGAAAAAAAAAAAAATAGTTACAAGTATTGAATTTGATTTCTCATATACCCTACACATCTAATGACGCATTTTGTGGGTGAAAATTAAAACAACTTTTATAAGATGACCACACAAGAAGAATATCACTTTTATTTTATGTTTGGACACTCGAGTTCACCATGTTTTTTTTTTTATAATGATGTTTGAGCCGAGGTTAGGTCTGAGTTATTCGAAGTTTTATTGGATGTAACGAACAAATTTAATAAGCACGTGTTTCTTTTCAAAATGAAGAAATGCATTTGTCAAAAATAAAATAATAATAAAAGATAAAGTAGTGAACGAAAATAATTGAGTACATGAGATATTTATAACACTTACATACTATGACCGATGATGCAGCGACGTGTAACTGGTTGTTGATGACGCGCTTAAGACTCACATCCAACTTCTGAGACTATGTGGGCGTTGGGCGTGCTTCGAGAGCCCCTTCAAGCATAGCATGATAGAGTAGAGCTCATAAGTTGGTCTTTTGTAAAGGCCAAGTGCACGGTGATGATTCGGAGAAACTCGAGATATTCGGGGCCATGGTGTCCCTAGAAACTTGCGCAGGAAATGTCATGCGAGCGTCCAACGTCGTGAGACGCCGCAAGGCTTTATGTACGTATTCCCGCTCACGGTGATGCTCATTCCTTGCTTCGTGATGATTTTCCTTGACGGCTCTTCAAAAAAGTGTTCTTTGTTCATCTCCAAGTGAGGTGCGACGGATGCCCAGAGCTACTCGAGTATTCAACTTTAACACGAATATTATACTAAACTAAATTTGATTTCTTTACCGATTTCAACAATCAAACAATATTTGAATTATAAATTTTAAAGTACAATTTTTATATCAAAACTATTTCATGACAAAACAAACACGATACAAATATGAATTTACACTTTAGTAATTGATTTTTAGAAGAAAATGAAATCTAATCTAGACGCTGCCCATAGATTCTCTGAAGATCGATCAATACAATCAAATCCCAATCCAATTAATTGAACCCTTGAGCTGAGCCCAAGAACGCACAAACCGGTCAGGTTGGTGCACATGGCATGTCCTAAAGCTTATGATTATGGCCTTATGGGACACACGGACACACGACCGTGCTCTGGCCCCCCAAAACCCAAGCTCACATAAATGGATTTGCCCAAGCACCTCATCCCATCCCCCGTGTTTGCTGGCCGGCTAACGGTTAAATTCACATCCATGACTTCACTCCCAAGTCTTGTCATTGTCCTAAAGTCTTACGTCCCACTTTTATCATATCATTTTCAAAACATGATTGGACTGTCAACTAATATTTAAGAAGTCACGGCGGAAACTGAATTGATATGTTAATAAGATCACCGTTCAATTGATTCCATCAGTCTTGTCATATGGTACAATCTCACGTCATAATCATATCATATACCAAATGTGTTTCTTTCGTCTATACGTTTTCACACCTATCAAATTAGCGTTGGAGTTGAACTCTCTTGTAACGCTCAAGTTGTTTCATTGGAATGACCGACCTCGATGGAGCCTAGAGTGGGGTGTGGGGCCAGTCCGAGGTGGATCATACATATTGAGTCACCGCGCGAGAAGATAAACTTAAGGGTGCTTCTTAATTTCACGAGTTCTTCCACCTATCAGACTACTTGGTCTAAGTTTTGACCTATTAACCGAGTCCAATTAGTTTAGACCGAATTTGACTATTGTTCTGAATTGTCCAGGGACTAGATCGAGTCATTGATAAAGTTCTTATCAAACTAATGAAATAAGTCGAATCCATCTAATTCAAAAACAACACGGTAACATATCGAACGCACGACTACAAAACACCAAGAGAAATACATTGTTTCCCAAAGTTCCCATCCTAAACATCCATAGAACTCAATCTTTACACATTGAAGATGGACATATGATGCAGAAGAGAAGATGTTACATAAGTTCATGAAACTGTCCAGCCTTTACCATCTCCTCTCTCCTCTGCAGCTGATTTTGCTTGTTATTATGTATCATTTTGCTTTCACTTCCATGGATCAGCCAAAAGTGCCAACTATTTTCACTAGTGATGAGTATGTGCCAAAAAAAGAGCTCATAACCGCCAAAAGTATCACCAAAATGCAAATTCTAAACTGCAAAGCAAAACAACAAACAAACCACAAAACATCAAATATGTGCTAAGAAATGTGACCAAGAAATTAAAGTTGTGATGCACAATGAGCAATTTCTTACCTCTCTCTTGCTTATTCTGCCTCGGTATATGATTAAATAGCTCGTGCACGGGAAGATTAGAGCCTGTAATCGTAAGTTGAATAACTCGTTCAAACGTAAGTTAAATCGGATGATTGGATCATTTTTTTGAGTTGTGTGATGATGTAACAATGTTTGGATTTGACCCTAGTATGACCACTACTCCGGTATGTTCAAAAGTTAATTGTGTGTTTCATGACTCAACACGAAAACGACACATAATTTCAGCTCTAGTTTTGACCAAAATATGAAAATTACTCGGTATGACTAGATTTGAATGAACCCGGTAGATGAATCCAGTTTCGACCTAAATATGACTAGATTTGACCATAGCCCTACTTCGATAAAGGGTATACCAAAATTCGATCGAATCAATCAAACTCAGAATGTGAAAACTTACTACTAGCATTGCAAGAAGTGATCCAATCAATGCCATCACAAAACCTGCATCCAAATTTGGCAAATAACACATCACAACTTTTACTCAAAATCTACACATGAATTGCTGAATTTGAAAAAGGCCATACCAAAAAATGGAACTGTTAGAGCCACAACCAAACTTGAGACCACAAGAACTGTTCTGATAAAAATTGACACTGTCCTTGATCTTCCCTGAGCTGGAGGCAGCAATTCCTCTATACTCAACGCCACGGGTGACATAGTCAACGCAAACTTTGACATCGGCGTAACAATCTAAAACAAGACAAAACACGTATGTTCACAAATCATGTTCGTGTCTCGCGCGACATAACGTAAAATCAAATCAAATTCAGTACTATGTTACGTGTCACATACCGATGTCCATAAAGCAACCTTGGTAGCAACAAATTGCTTAGGCATGTTGAGAGTGAATTGAGATTGTGTCGCGCTCCCAAACATCATAAACCCGCACACTCCTACCGCAGTATAGAAAACCGCACAAAAGATAAAGCTGCGACGAGGAACAGAAAATGTTAATTACGTCACAAACTGATACCTCATCTGTCCTAAAACGAGTACTGCTACTTTTCTTTTTTTAGAAAGTTAGTATGCGTGAATTGTCAATAGTATTCTAAAATAAGAAATATGACCAGGGATGTTTCGTGTTTGTTAGTTGTTACTTTACCTGATGATCAAAACCAACGGGAACTTCGATCGTTCCTTCATGGAAAAGTAAATATTAGGGAAAACCGAATGCCCTGCGTAGCAGAATCCATATATACCAATCGCGAAAGGTAGATTCGGGAGGTTAAGAGCTGTTCCCGACTCGTGAAACCCAACCTCTCCCACTCCAACCCATAACAAGCACACCACCATTAGGGTTGTTGACAATACTCCTCCAACTGAACAACAAAACGTGCACGTTTTCAAGATTATCAGCATACAATGTAGCAAAAATCGAGGCCCGAGAAACATAGAGAAGACGGGAAAACCTGAAAGATAAGCAAGCAAGCTAAGGTCTCGGAGCCAAACAGTGGGAAGGATAAAGAAAGTCGATAGAATTGCAAGAACTTGTTGGGAATTCAGATTAGTCCCCGCGAAGCTCACGTGCGTGTTGGGGAAAACTGAAGACAAGTTGTCACTCATCATGATTATGTATTCGACACAAGCAGCCTGAAAATTTCATTTTGCACCAATTAGTGCGTGACATAACAATGTTGTAGCAAATTTATAGGAAACTGCTTTTCTACAAGTTTGCTACAAATTTGCGACAACATTGTGTTGTAGCACATATACTTGTCAAAATGTACAAAGATCTCGTGCACTTACGTATAGTTCTATGTACAAAGCTATCTGCATAAAGAAAACAAACCAAAAGTACTAATGTTAGTGTCAGTTTTGGCAATTTGGACAGCTTGAAATGCACAAAAGCTAAACATATTGTTGGACTTACTGATATGCCTAGGCGGCCTTTGAATCCAAAGGCAGCCTGGCCTATGTCGGGGTAGGTATGGATCCCTGGAGCGCTGTCTAAGCAGCGTTTCAACAAGATCCCGGTGTAGCAAGCCGCGACCCCAAATATGAAAATGAAGGAGAGACTAAACCACCCTCCTTCTTTGATTGCATACGGCATGGTGAGCATGCCAATGCCACAAAGAAGGTTGATTCCTGCATAAAACACGAATTAGTACTATTTTGAAGAGGAAAAGGCGGTTGAGGGGACGCGGGTTTTGATCATTACCATTGAGGAGTGCTTGAGAGAATGAGCTTTGCTGAGGTTGCAACTCGGAGAACGAGACTTTGGAGAGGGAAGAGAATAAGGAGAGCTTTTCGGGGTGTATTGATGTTGGGACTTCTTCTAAACTTGATGCAGCAATGAGAGACTTGTCCAAGGAAAAATCATCTTCACCATTGCTAGATTGGTTTCTCTTGTTCAATGAAGACAAGAAGCTCAGTGTGTGAGGTGTTGCTGTGAACATGTCCATTGACTGTCTGCAAAATAGATACATACATACATACACATATTCAGGAGATCATAATTAGAAACTCAAAACAACAACCTTAACTCGGGTTTTGATCACTCGTGTATCGCATAACAAAGTCAAAAGATGATCACAACGAAAATATAAAAAGAAAGATGATTAGAAGAAAATTTACATGGTTCAGCAATTTGCCTACGTCCACACAACAGTGCCAACATGAGTAATATTTATTTATAATAGAGGAAATTACATTGTACTTACCGTACACTCACTGCTATGCTCTCAACACACTCTCGTAGAGTTTTAAGAACTTTTTTCTATTGCTTTACACTACTACGTTTTTCGAGGAGATAATGAGCTCTCGTATTTATAGAAGAGTTTTGATCACAAAAACGCGTCATTTTTCTCTTAAATTTTGTTCATGTCAATTCCTTCCATCTCTTCATATGATGTGTAGGAGCAGAAATTGTTGAAACTAAAATGGGAATGCTTATATGCATTTCTTGACACAAATTGATAGGTTAAATCCTATGAAACATGGGATAAGTTTCATAGCCATAGGAGGAGGGACCCATATTGAAACATAGGATATGTGTGACGAATATAGCAGCTAAACCTCTTAATTTGTACCTAAGGCCTCATAATGTTGAGTGTGTCGTGCAAATTTGTGTACAAAACCGACAATCCTTAGAATTTCATATGTAAATGACATTCCTCGAACTTTCATACTCTATGATTGTTGAAGTATCTTGTAAATTTGTACATAAAAGTGATATTCATTAGACTTTTAGATGAGAGTCTCGTGCATATGTGTAAATTTGTACATAAGTGGCCCTTCCTCGAACTTTCAGACTCCCGGACATTCTTTAGACTTTCATCACACTCTACAATGAGGACAATCTCGTTCAAACTTGACACTTCCATACTCCACGACAATGAGAATCTCGTGCACATTCGTCCATGAAAGTGACATTCATTACACTTTCAGGCGACATTATGTGCATATTTGTAAATTCACACGAGATTGACACTTCCTCGTGCTATCAAACTCCACAACAGTTATAAACTTGTACAATTTTGTAAATAATTCCTCGAACATTTAGACTTAACAATCGAGCATTCGACAATCCTAGCTCGATGAGATATCACAATATTTCAAATTTTGATCAAGACCCAGAAGACAGAAGATCCATAAAGATCATAAAATACATGTTTTTCATCAAAGATCAAAACTTGGGTCGAATGAATGCTAAACATGAGATACAAGGACAAATTTTCCTCTGTTTCTGGTTGTTTGGTTTCTGAGAAAAGAAAAGAAAAGAAAATGTACCTGTAGCTTTGAGGCCAAGTTAGGGCGTTTTCAGCTGATAAACGAGTATGCGAAGGGTTGTGATAGAGATCAGAATCATCGTCATCATAATCATCATGATGATCACCTTCGCAATCTCTCTCTGCAACATTTTCTTCATCGTCCGTTTGAAATTCGTCCCCTCGATCGTGACCCAAATCTTCATCTAGCTTCATTTCCTATAATAATCAACAATCTAAGACAACAAAAAGACAACCTGCGAGGAGAAGACGATGATGTCTTTGGCGGCTCCAAAGAACATGGACCACGAGAAACGTAAAAATGCGGTTTTTTTTTGTTTTGTTTTTTGTTTATTTATTTATTTTTTGTTTTTGTTTATGAATATTATGGGAGAGGAAAAGGAGGTTACTAGGTGAAGTGATTTTTGTTTTGGATATGTTTTTGTAAAGATTGAATTTTGATTTCTCCGATTATTAAGACTGACCATCCGAATACCAAAAAAGAAAAAAAGAAAACACAAAGATCCGAATTTGTGGCTATGTTCATGTCGATGTCGTCAAATATTATATAAAAATATTTGTATTAAATCGTGTTTATACTTTATTGATAACTTTAATGAACCAACAAATATTAAGGATACATTATGTCTTATAAACCGAACATTACGCATAAACTTTAATAAAGTATGATACATTATAGTATTATTTTGTACTGATTCTGTGATTTTAGTCTCTCTTTTTTTTCTCTTTATCAATCAATTCCAAATCGAGACTTATCTGTGGAGATACGCATGAACAAAAAAACAGCAGCAAAGACAATTTTGATTGGATTTATGTAATTTCACTGTCTGAAAACTTGAAATTAATAGTTTCTGAGATACATGTGAACAAAAACAACGACCATAAAATGATTGAATTTATGTAATTTCTGTCTGGTACAAATGAAGTCTCTATTTGTCTATTTGGTTGAGCTTGCCTAGGCCATTGCAATTAGGGCAAACTATTTGAGCTTGGTCTTTTCGAGCTGCGTTTGCCCTCAGTGTACTCGCTCCCTTTCGGATAAAACCCGCGCCATCACATTCCAGACACCTGCCATCAACATAACAAACATGTAACCCAATGTAACTACATTTAACTGAAAATCGGACAATTCAAGCTTGCCCGTGTGGGCTCGAGTTTTCGACCTTCATCTACACACTATAAGAGGTGACATGCACAACACGTATTGTATGCCTAACACGCACACTTAAGGGTAGAATCATAAACTAAGCCTAACACAGCATACACGAATCACCAGCTTCAGTGGAAGGTCTACTTACAGGTCTTTGCGGGCGAAGAAAACGGGGAAGGCAGTTCCGAGCAAGGCAATAGTACTTGCCCCAATGAACAGGTAAGTAATGCTATCAGGCGATACATCTCCAGCCGCAGCAACAACCTGCAGAGATCTCTTCTTCTTTTGCTTATCAGTATTGTTCCAGCATGCGAGACTCGAACCTAGATAATGGTCGCCAAGTGCCACAGATTGCTTCAGCGGTTTCACAGCAAATGCGGTCATCTGCAAGGGAGCAGCAATTGATGCCATCTTGAAAAACTTAAGCAGCTAAAGGTTTTTGATGCAGAGTTCGTAATATAGATGAATCCTAAATTGATTTTTGCTAGTTACAACTTTCAAGGATAAGGCCAGGTCAGAGCTCAGGAGAGTCCCTTAGTTTCTGGATAAGACTGGGACCATGATGTCAGCACCATTTGGCCACAGAATTTTCCTTCCACTCGTTTCGGACCCCAATCACATCAATATCTATTATGTATACGCAGTTTAGATTCATTAACCACGCGGCACACCTGTATTCTTTTCACAAAACCTGTACACGGTTTAGAACCTGAAAATGTTAACATAAAGGCAAAAAGTACCGGATTAGTAAGTATTAGCTTTTCAACTTATGAGCTGTTGATGCATAATTCCATCAAAAGAGTGATATCAGAAGAGATATACCGGAAACCATAGTAATGAAGTCAACTAATAGGAGGCTAAAACAAAGTTCAATAAAAAACGGGTAATAATGAATGAATGCAAATATTATGCAGAAGAAAAGTTGAGATCAGAAGAGATAACAAAACCAAAGTAATGAAGTCCAACAAAAAAAACGGGTAATACTGAATGAGTGTAAATATTACGCAGAACAGTAAAAATACTGCATGACGTTCCATGAATTAAGAAAATCAATACATAGGAAGTGCACCTCTCGGTAAAATCTACCTAAGTTTACTCCATAAAATCCTATTCGGTTAAGTTACACAATACAAACGGCACTTCAGAAGGAAAATATTTTTAAAACTGAATCACGCTATAGTATTTCAAGGTGCATTTGCACGTTTAGATACTTCAAAAGCTACATTCTGTAACAGAATGAAACACCAGAGACATAGCTAGGTTGTTGATATCAGAGATTCAGAGCACTTGACCAGTAAACAAAAAATGAAAAAGTGGGCTCTAACCATGAGGCATGTTCAAGAATTGCAATGCTTGAATGTCTTTGTGTCTACATTGACCCTCCATGTTTTCCACAACAAAAAAAACAATAATATGACAAATCCATGAACCATCAAAGAAAAGACAAGTATTGAGTACAAAAAAAAAAAAAAAAGTCAAAGAATCATCTAACATGCTAGAGAGACAGTAAATGGAAAATATTGTTTCTTTATTGACACAAAATCAATACCGTAAATGGGAATATATGTTTGATCATGATTCATGGGAATAATCCATATGGGATGAAAAGAGAAATGGAAACGTATCTACAGTCTAACCATATAAATATTAAACTAACTGCTACCTCGTTGTGAATATGTAATGTAGCGGATATGTAAATCAGGATCATCCTTCAAAAAGTTTCCATCTGCAACAACAGTGAATGGTAATTGAGCTTGTTCAGTTTTTCATACCCATCATCAACATCTGTTGTATCAAAATTAATCTCCTTCTCAAAGTGAAAAGCCCTGAAAGCATCAGATATGTCAAAGAGTACAAAAAACTAGTGAAAGAAAAGCTCCTTGCGTGTATCAAGAAAAGCCAATTTCCTAAATCAACATAAGCAACTGATTGAGGAATCGACATACTCACAAGATAATCAGTGCACAATGTGCTGCTTAAACTTAAGTGTCAATGACTGAATGGTAACAAATCAATTATTTCTACCTAATCAGTGCCTGCAAAACAGGGCATGAGACCAAGGGCTTGCATGCAGCTACAATGCCTTGCTTACCTGGATAGGATAATAATATATTCCAGAACAAGAAAGTAACGAAAAAATAAAATGTTTTTACTACAGTAAAACTCGACTTCACACAGGTAAGCTAGAAACCACAAACCTGTGGCCAGTGTTCCCTGAATAGCGCAGCGAAACACAGAATATTTCCTGTTAAGTATGTGGCCTATAACTCGTATTTTCATCCAGCGGAAAAATGTTCAGCATGACATTGCTTTCTAAGTATAAATTACATTCGAATCCACCACCCAGAATGTACATCATAATGCTCTCTCCTTCACATCAATCCTTCAAACAACTTGAACACGTCCCATGCCAAGAAAACAGATACATCAAAGCCCCAATGCTTTACAGAAACATAAATCCAATGCAACCTAATGTCATAAGGCGGTCAAGATGTCCTTGTCCAATACATTAAAGAGTTCATTCTCAAAGCGTGTCATCACCTACCACTTGGTCTTTTAATGCTAATAATTGGCTTCAGAATCCAACAACTTATGAGGCTAAGCTTATTTATGTTCAATACTGATTCTGAAATGCATTGATTGAAATCAAACTTTGAACTTCAAGTAAGAAACCAATCACATCATTCAACGCTCCCAAATAGACATATAACAAACGACATAGACCCACCAATATTGAAAATTTGGTACCTTGGGCTGAAGAACATGTCCAAAAATATCATACAACAAAAACGGCTAGAGCGAAACAGATTGTGCTTGATGCAGCTAAGAGCAATAATTTGTGAAAAAAGAACTACTTGATTAATACATCCAACTGCTAACAGCAATGTTACATAATACAAACAATTATGCCAAGAGCTAGTACCTCCATAGCTTTCGGACTGACTCTAAACTGTAATGCTTTCTTCTCCATCCTCCATAAGACTGAAATCTAACCCTTCGCTAACTCGAAAATGCTCTCATTGACAGAATATAATTGATAAATTCTTCAATTCTGTGTTATTATTTACAGTACTAGACCCATTCAATTTACAAAATGTTGCTTCCTCATCAGGAAAAATTGCCACGGTTGTCAATTCAGCTCCAAAAAATCATCAACCAGATTAAAAACCATCACCATCTGTTATTATCAACATTGGAAGGTTGGTTGCGCCTCCTCGAGGATCTATTGAACATGGTAATCGAGCGGCTTCTTCTCATAAAACCAGAATCAGACCTAGTTCGAGAAGAAGATGATGATCCAACTCTGCGAAAAAATGACATGAAACTCCTAAAAGCACGACCCAATCCATTACTCTCTCTTGCTCTCCTTCCACTAGGAGCCCATGTGATCCTTCTTGGAGCACCAACTGTATCGAACCCACCATCCATCTCAGTATACACAGCCGGAAGCTCCCTCTCGGCAGCTCTCCTGCCTCCCTTGAACCTC
>JAYMTH010000457.1:0-20907 GCA_036897465.1 Pelargonium australe
GAGGTAATGTAAATTAACCAAAAAAAAAAAAAAAAAAAATGTAACAAAGCATTATACAATCAAATCCCTCTAAATTCTTGTATTTTTTAAACTTATAAAAGCATATATCAACCAACTGCAAAACTTCTGAATCTGATCAATGGAAATTGCAGGAACACATATTAAAGTTGAAGACAACTAGTGAATTCATCATACTATCCATGTGCATATATTTTTGTCTTAATACTATATATTGTAGCAGCATTACATTATTTGTTAACTTGTAAGAAAACTGCATGATTAACTGTTGGTGTTAGCAAAAGGCCCAAACTAGTAGTATACCCAACAAAGATAGTAAATTCAATTTGAACTCTAGTTATCTAATCATCTGCTAAATGGGGAATATTGTAAGAAAATGGATGATTCTGTTACTCACAGCAGCAAGGGGAGTCCAGAAAGTTACTCTGGGCATATTTCAGCAAACACTGGCAGCCTCTGTTTTGTGCTAGGCCCATAGAGAACACTCTCAATCCTGGCATCAACTTCTTCTCTTGATGGGTATTTGTGATCAGTTGGAGAAGCAGCCGTGCTAATCTCAATGCCATCGTCATAAGGTGACCAGTTCCCAGAGATAGTCTCGCTGTCTTGTGCCTCGGATTTTGAAGGTGACTGTGGCGAGGAACTGATAGTCTTGCAGTCCTGTGCTTCAAGTTTTGTAGGCGACTGGTAGGCTTCAGATTTTGCTGCAGCCGCTGGTCTTTCTGGAATAGCTATGGGGGCAGGCATGGTCTGTTTGGCAGGACGGCACTTGGTGCTAGAGCTGCCTGATGATCCCGTGCTAGTACTGATAGACTTTTCCATGTGTACCTGTACCCACCAAAACGAATATGATCATGCCCTCCTTAATTAATAGGCGCAATCTAGGGATTCAAAATAAAAGCAAAAAATATACAGATACATTAAGCGAAACGTGGTGAGGGGAGAAGGAAAGAAGCTAGCTGGCGTTGGCTGCTTTGCTGGGAGAGGAAGCAACTTACAAAACTTGATTATAGTAGTCATAGAGAGAAAGACAATCCAACATCAAAGAAAAATTGCCTTATCGGCAACCCAACTGTATCTGAACTTACAACCTCCCTCTATCAGAGAAGAGTGATGTTTGAACTATTGGGGACTTCTCTTGGATCATAAAAATAACTACAAACTTTTACTTAAATTCCTGCAAGTATCGTGATCAGCAATTATCAGAAAGTGCTTTACCTCAGTTTTGTTCTTGTTGAGGAACCGACTGGGACGCAGCTCTTCTTTCCCATGAGCAAACTGTGTGATGTAGAAATTTATCAGCAATTACAAAGAGCCTTAGTTCCATCAGTAATATTGAATAATGTCCACCATCCAACAAAACAATTCACCATTATTGAGCCGTCTCATATCAGAATACAGGATTGTTCAGGTGATATAACAAATATATCAAAATTAAGATCCTTCCATGGAAACCATATGTTCATTCTCAACATAAATTGCAAAAAATAATATTTTACATTGAAAAACAATTGTCAGTTCAATATGAATACATAAGCAACATAGTGTATCAGAACTGTTTCCATTAGAGAGAGTTTCAAGGGATCAAATTAGAGAATAGCTTACACTCAAATCCAATTTTAAGTGGCTTAATTCGAAAGTGAGTGATTGAGCTACTTAACTTTTGGTATACTGAATAGAGAAAATATCTCACATGGTAGAATACCATTCTTTATCTTCTCATGATAGCAAGGCCAGTGAACAATTTTTCTGAAGTGTAACCAAAAGAAGCAAAGTATTTGATCTGATTGTTTTTCAACTTTCAAGAGCACTTTGGTTTTCTCATAACATACATCCATATAATCGGCTTCATTCTCTCATTCAAACTCTGTTCAATTGACTTTCTAAATGCATCCAAGTCAACTAGGGAGGTCATGTTAAGTTATGCCAAAATGCTTCTGTTCCTGAATTCAACTAGTGGATCACTATTAATTTACTAGCAAGAAACTGCAATTTGCTCAATAATTCATGAAATCTTCGAAAAAGTGGAATATGCTGAAGACATTAGTTTAGAAACATTGAGTAACTGCAAAAGATCTTCAAACTGACCTGACATTTGGAGCCAAAGCGGCAGTTCGAAGAATCTTCCCAAGCCCTGCAAATCTCCTTCTTGTATGTACTCTTACCGGACGACCCCGAGCTGCCGGCATCTGAGGCAGACCTAGCGTTGCTCCTCCCTCCCGGAACTGAACCTACCAGAATCCCGTCCATCACCAGTACGTCCTCCTCCACCTTCACCGGCGCTCCAAACACCGGCGACCTCTCCATGTTCTCCACCGATGAAAGCGGTGATCCGCCACGAGAGCTAAACCCGCTGCTGCCGTACTGATACTTGCTGACTGGAGTGGTGAAGACGTCGCTGCTGCCGCTGGCGGGAGATCCAGAGCACAAGTACTTGATGAGAGCAGAGTCTCTCTGCGAAATGCTGCCGCTCATGGTCAAACCCTTCAGCTTCAGATTTCTTGAACTCTGGCTTGAATTGTTACTGTAGAAGCCGTCCATTGGTGTCTCTGTGATTGTACAAAGAGGGATACAAAAACCTGAATTATTGTTCAAACAAACACCAAACAATCAAACCAGAAAATTCGAATAATTTGACGTTTGATTTCAAAATGATCGAATTATTCCGCCAATAAATTCAATCGTGTACGACGGTGACCTAACAAAATTAGATCCAGTGAATTTCAAATCCATATACATCAGAAAACGGAGAGAAACGTGAAGAATCAGTAAAGCGAATTCAATGAAGGGAAGGAAAACAGACACAATTACTCAAATCGTTCTGCGCAAAAGCAAATCGAAAACCTAGAGGATCGATCGAAACGGAGATAGGAAATCGAAGCACGAATCAGTGAAACAAAGCTTAAAATGCAAATTCGCATTTTGGCGGGAAACATGAAGAAACGCAAGCAGAAGAGATGAGTTCAGATCACACACTCGAACTTAGACAAAAAATTGCAGTAAAAAAAAGCTTGGAATCGGAACTCAACAAGCATCAACGTTCGAGTTCGTTTACAAAATCTGCGAAGACGATTCGATGAACAGTAACAGTGACGTACCAGAGAAATGTCGAGCGATCCAGTTAATGGAAAAATCTGCGTAGAAAGGTCCGGTTCGGTCTCCACTCGGTAAACACTGCGCAACACAACTCTGGTTCCTCGATTGGGGAAGAATAGACAAATTGAGGAACAAAAGTACAAATCAGAGTGTGTGTCCAGTAATGGCGCTCACTCTCGAGCTGTGCTCTGGCTTTTATAGGCTTTGTTTGGTGATGAGGGGTTTGTAAAAAAAAGAAAAGTACAAGCAGTTACTGCATGAGATTGATAGTATTGGCAAACAAACCAATAAAATATGAAATATGTCTAATATAGCATAATACAATAATGTTGTTCTTAAATTTCTGCTTCTTTTTATAGAATCATTTCTTTGATTTGGGGTTAATACATTTTTGTTCATAGAATATATATATAGGTGGCTACATCTACATGAAAAGACTGAGTACATTCTCAGAACTCCCTAAAACAAGCCAATCCTTGCAGCTCAACTTTTCCATTTGGATTAGTTGCAAGGAAAAGCTCAGAGGATTCAAGATTTGCTTCAAATCCTCACATCAATGGAGTGTTTACAGCTCCCCACTTGCAGTACATGAAGCCCCAACACAACCTTCCTGCTTCCCACCTCATCCACCACACTCAAATCCTTGCACACATCCACTTTGAACCTCACCAGTCCTTGTGTTTTCCCCTCCAAGAACACCTTCTCAAAGCTCAGCAAGTGCTTCTGCGGAGCGTTGTGGACTGATGGAGGAGATGAGTATAAGAACACTGTGTGGCTTCCACCCATTGTCCCATTGTTTGTAACTGTGAGGTGGATATCAAAGGCCAAGTGATCACAGCTCTGCCCAACAGCATCAACTGACTTACATATTGATGTGCGGCAAACGTGACCTTCCTCTAGCGGAATGGATACATGCTTAGGAGCTTGGACTAAGTTGTGGTTGAATGTGGAGTAGCTTATTCCATCTCCAAATCCATACACTGTTTCTCCAGTGTAGAACCTGTAAGTTCGGCCCGGGTAGCCAGTGGCAGGATCTGGTCTCATGTTCATGTTTGTCATAGGAACCTTGTCTAGATATGACTGTGGGTACCATGTCATGGGTAGTCTTCCACCTGAAA
This sequence comes from Pelargonium australe, assembly GCA_036897465.1. Classification (NCBI taxonomy): domain Eukaryota; kingdom Viridiplantae; phylum Streptophyta; class Magnoliopsida; order Geraniales; family Geraniaceae; genus Pelargonium; species Pelargonium australe. The sequence continues at coordinate 4,233 of JAYMTH010000457.1, forward strand.
CAAATCGAACAGTAAATTAAATTTGATATTCTTAAAACACGTACGAGTTAAGCTCTTTTATCTCAATGAAATGGGGGATCTTACTTGGATTGAAATACCCAAAAATTACATCTGCTATGGCTGCTCCGCCAGCTTCGCCAGGGTAACCAACCCATAAGATGCTTGCAATGTTGGGATCATTCTTTGCAAATGATATGTCAAAGCCCCCTCCAGACATGATCACGAGAATGACAGGTCCATTTGATGCCTTTGCAACTTCTGTAATCAGATGTGATTGCTGTCCTGGAAGAAGAAGGTCAATCCTGTCATGACCCTCTCTCTCAATAGACTGATCGGCGCCCATTATAAGTACGGTAGCATCTGCTGAGGCAGCTATTTTCTTTGCATCATCTACATGCGCTGTGCCACACGCCACATCGGTGCATCCAGGCTGATAAGTTGTTGAAACTAAGCTTGACAGGCCTTTCAAAGGGGATGTATATTTGCATGGTGTGCCTGCCAGAATACAAGAAATGTCAATTAGTAAAACCTTGATATACTGTACTGTTGAATTTTAAGTTATGCAGCCAAATTCTATTTTATTACCTTCATAGTTACCAATCATGGTTTTTGTGGCATTGGCATTAGGCCCAATTACTGCCAAGCATGTGATTTCACTTGGAGATAGAGGCAGTGATCCTGCACTGTTCTTGAGCAACACTATACCTTGTCTGGCGGCTTCACGAGCCAGCTCCTGGTTCTCTGGAGTACATACATCTTTTGGACCAAGGTTTCCATAAATTTGATTGCTTGGGTTACCATCAAAGAAGCCAAGTCTCATCAATGTGGCAAAATTATAAGATATGGCAGTGTCAATGGCAGATACATTAACAAGTCCTCCTTCCACTGCAGCTTCAGTGTGTTTACCTAAGAATTCTCCACAGTTGAGGTTTAATCCTGCAGAATCAAGACATTTTGGAAATCATTTCACACTGCTGTTATAAGGTAACAAACTGACACCAATTTACTTAGATCATGAATATCAGTGCATTACAAATACCTGAATTTATAGCCATTGCTGCAGCTTCCTCTGGTGTTTTAGTGTAATGTTGGTCGTTGTACATGACATCCACTGAATCACAATCTGAAACTATGTATCTGAAACAACCAAATATTCATTCTATTTAGGAATCTTGAAACAAACCATATCAGTTAGATATCATGGACAGGTTTAGGAACACGATTACGTACCCATTTAGTTTCCATTCGCCTCTGATAACTCCTTCAAGAAGGTTAGGGTCTGCACAGGTTGGCTTTCCATTAACTTGGTTGTAAGAACACATAACACTGGCAACGTTTCCGTCCAGAACACAACTTTTGAATGGTGGTTGGAATGTATCATCCATGTCCTGTTTAGCTACCTAAACCATGGATAAAGAAATGTGTCTTGATGAGCATATAATAACGTAAAGATTACGCCAACTCTCACAAATTAAGAAAAATCAAATTAGAAGAGGTAAATAAGTACGACAGCGTTGAAATGATAGCGATCAGTCCCGTTCCAGTCATCCAAATCGTAGGCTGTATAATGTTTGCAGCAAGCGGCAACCTTAAGCATATCAGAGTTGCCATCATCTCTTTGTTGTAAACCTCTAACATAAGCAGCTCCGTATTTACTTGTGAGCAAGGGGTCTTCCCCAGGAGTTTCCTGTCCTCTTCCCCATCTAGGGTCCCGGAATATGTTAATATTTGGTGACCAGAATGTCAATCCTGCCAAACCCACATTGTACATTGCTCTGGCTTCAGTTGAAACCACCTGCAAGACATGTCCATTGAGTTACTTATATGTCATTGGACAAGATTAGATGAATGAGCTCATTATGCAGAATAATACTACACAAGAATACAAGTGTTGGCATATAAAAAATGAATCATTGAAAGCTCACTTCAGATAGTTATGAATAAAAACAGCTAAGGTTTCTTTACTTTTCAGCATCATTTCCATTTCTTTTCATTCAATGTGTGAACTGGGTTTAGGAACCTCTCTCTCTCTCTCTCTCTCTCTCTCTTCATTCAATGATCAACCACATAGTGTGCTCATTCACACTGCATATGGAAAGTAGTGGTTAGAGCATATCTCTCTCTCTTTACAACTTAGCAAGTTATAGTCCTCAAAAAGTCCTTTTCACTAAGAGCCTAGATCATGCACTTGAGTTTTCCATTGGCTATATACCTATAATTTGACCTGTATACCCTAGAGCACAATTTATACATCTAAGCAAATCATTTTCAACCACCATTTCTTATGGTACAAGTAAAAGAAACAAGATACCAATTAAATTAAGATGGGTCCATAAACTTTCCTTAAATCCACAATGAATAGCTCAGTTCTCCCACCAGTCAATAAAGAAACAGATCAATATAGTGTACTATCAGTATTAACAATAGCTTTGAAAAAATGCTTTTAACATTTAATCTGCATAATTAAGGAATTCCACCTTTTAGTCATCAGCTGTATGCAAAATTTTCAAAATACATGTTTGAGAGGGAATTTAAAGCCCACCTAAACACCCCAAAATTGGTCTTATTACCACCAAACAATTTATAAAATTTGACAATATGTACCTGAAATCATAAAACTGTAATGCTGTCCTAAAGAGCAACTCAAGAAGATCATGACAACAATGAATTGTCTATGAAATGGATGCAAAAGTCCAACTTATTAAAACAAGCTACTCAATCTCAATGTGTTTGTGCTGAAAATTGCTCCTACCCATTTAAGAACTGAAGTCAGGTTGAGAGCAAAGACTCTTTTCTCATACTCCAATGTTTTGCGGATGCAAAACCCATTTCCAAAATCCATTTTTGAATCAAACCCATCATTTCAATAATCAAAATACATAATTATAACTAAAAATAGTACCTTTCCGATGGCTTCAAAGAGGTCGCTGTTGAAAGAAGCTGCGGTGAGGATGACCTGAGGGAAGCTGGTGGCTCCGGGAACCACATTGGAGAAATGCGTCCCGGGGCCGATGTAGGAAACGCCGTGAAGAGCCTCCGACCACCACTCGTACTTTGGTATCCCGAGCCTGCCCACGCTCCCTGCGCTATTCACCAAGAAGGTGATTTTCTCTTGCAATGTGAGCCTCTTCACCAAATCCTTAACCCTCACATCCCTCCCCATCGACGTGTTGCAGAACCCGAAACCCATCAGCTCAGGATTTTTCTCAACGTCACAGGCGTAAACCGGCGACGAAGTCTGGGCCGAAACCAGAGCCTTGTTCGAGCTCGAGAACAAGAAGAGGTAAAAACAGAGCAAAACACAGGATAGTGCTCTGTTCTGGGCAGAGGAGGAGGCCATTGCTGAGTTGGTGACTCGTGACCTCTCTCTCTACCCAAATGACGAAACTATCACTGAAATCGAAGGAAATGGTTGGTTATGGAGAGAGAAGGCCGAGAAGGATGGTTGAGATTTCTGAAGAAAATGAAAATCCGTTAAATGGGTACTGGTTTGTTGTGTTTTCGGAGAAGAAGACCCATGGAACTATGGAGGAGAGAGAGAGAGAGAGGAATCTAAATACAAAATACAAGAAGTGGTTGTGAGTTTCTGAAAATCGTAACGATTTATAAGGAGTGCGTGATGGGTTTGTTTTTCCGTTTACGGTAAATTCTTGAAGGGTGTTTTGTTTGGGAGCTCTGTATCTTTTGGCTGTGAAGTGAGACTGAGAAAACAGAGGCCGGTGAGTCTCTGGGGTTTCGGTTTGGTTTCTTAAAGTTTATTTGGATAAATTCTTAGTGATATTATACTTTTATATACAATTATGAAGCGCAGTAAATTATGAAGACTATTTATGTAGCACTATAAAAGGTACAAATTTTAGGTTGGAGGGACAAGGAAGTTGATCCTATTACTTGACATGGTTAGGGGTTGAACTGAATCTCTTGAAAATTGAAGGTAACAATTTATTCAAATTTGACAATAAAATCATTACCTACCTATCTTAAGTTCACAATTGACTTTTTTAGTGGCAGATTACAAGAGCCCTCCTACTTTGTCTATGTATAGTTTTAGATTATATACAACTCGAATTCTATGGGAGGATTGGTAATCGGTATCTCTTTATTTCTTAAGTGTTTAATTATGTGTTTAATTATGAAAACTTTATTCATGTTGAAGGATAACTGTTGAGGAGAGGTGTTTAGCTCTCATTGTGCCAATGTTACTCGTGGTGTCCTTGGAGGCTCCTCTTGGATGCCATTTATGGAGAAGAAGAATGTTTTGGTTGATAGCTGCTATTAGGCGAGCGAGCTGGTTCTCAATATACCGTGTGATCGAGTTGGGGAGTATATAGTTTGTTAGGGACTAATTCCACCACATGATCCCTCAAGGTTGGAATAATTCACGTTGAACGAAAACATAAAGCTTGGTTGTCATGATATGGACTTTCAAACCTAAAACATCATAGATCGAACAATGATGTTGAGTATGGCTGCTAGGGTGTAACTAATGCGGCAACATTAGGCAATATCAAGGTTGGACATGGTCGTCAGAACGTGATGTCTGGGCTTTTAGGGTCGCGACATATATAAAGGTTGGACATAGTGGCCAGAAGTGATGTTGCATTTATGGGATTTCAAGGCCGTAAAATCGAGGTTGAACAACTATATATGTTGAAGGGATATATGTCGAGGTGTTATGTTAGACACCCATGTAGATCTTTTAAGTTTGACATCTATTTTTAACACTCAAATTTAACATTCAAGTTACTTTTCTTTCATCTTACACAATCACTTTGGTGATTTGAAACACGAGTGTAGAAACTTAAACTATTACTTAATGAAATTTTCTTTGTGGTACGTTAAAGATGTATGACACTCCGACCATTTCCTCCTCAACAATTTTAAAACGCAATCTTCATATTATTTGATGTATTTACGAAGATTACTTAACCACCATTGTTAAACTCAAAGTATGAATTTAGTTTACAAGTGACCAAGAAAACTCCCCATAATTTTTGTTTCCAACCATCACACGTTAAAACCTCCAACCAAAACTCTAAATTAAATTAGAACAACTCTATGATAGTTAATTATTTCATGCATCAAATGGTTATTTTCTTCCATACCATAACATATATTTTTATGCATGTCAAAGACATAATATTATGTAACGAAAATTTATAGTAATATTCACATACATGATCTTAATATACACATGAATAATATATAATTTGTCGGTGTTGGACTATTTACCATGCATGTTGTGTATAAGCCAAACTAGAAATCTTGTGTGGATATTGGGTCTTATTTAAAACTTAAAAGAACATAAAAGGCAAGAGGATAGTGATCCTTCTACATATATGATGACAAATGAAGATTCTGTTCCAACTTCACTAAAATGATATCAATGTAATTATGTGCAAATTAAGCACTATTATCCAAAATGGGATTGGAATCATTGTCAAACACAATGTTATATATGGAGATTTATCGACACAATTCTTTTGTTTCCCATTGGTTCCTCCTCCCTCTTCCCTAGCCATTTTGTTCGAATCTCATTGGATCTTTGTACGGTTCTTCAAGTTTTAGTTACAAAACATGTTGCCAAATATAAGAAGATTCATTGATAGTTAAGATAACATATTTTATGCATGGACGTTCCGTGTACAAAATTAATATTTTTCGATCAAAATGTCACGCCATGTTGTTGGCCCGTGGACGGCATCTAATGAGAAGATGGAAGGTCATGAACTTGACCTAATTTTTGGTGGGAGGAGGAAACTATATGGACAAGAACTAAGCTATTTTTGTTAACTTTTTTTGTTTTTCATTGCAATGTATATATCAACTTATTAATTGTTGTAGAGTGGAGACAAGTAGGAAACTAATAGTAGAAACTGAAAAGGCAAGCAAGCAATGTAGTCCAAGTTTCATGGTCCACATGTATAATTGAAAACTATATATGGAAGATTGGCTGTGAAGGTGGTTTAGTGATTGCAAATTTGGATTGCTTGGTAATTAAAGCTTAATGAAGTATGAGATTAGATTGATTGATATATAGTACTTACATTAAAATAATATAAAAGCAACACAAGTTAATTTCTTAATCAGTCAATACTGATAGAAATTAATAGGTTTTGCTCTGTGGAGTAACTACGGATACAGAAGGAAGGGGCTATCAGATTTTATATGCGACAAAAATAAATAAAAAAAAGGTCGTCACCTAGCTAGTGTCCTCTATTAATTGCTTCCTATTCGCCAGCTAATTATCTACTCAAATAGTAGTAATTTTTTATGTAGTTTTTGACTTTCTCTTGAGTTGCTGACAAGTTCAATAATGCATAAAATTCGTATAATTGCGAACATTCATGGTGTATGGGAAATTAAATGAAGCTCTGGAAGTGGTGGGATCTTGTGAATCATGTGTCATTGAGTTGCAGACACTACTTTCTGGTTCTTGATCGATGTTGAGGACATCCATGATTAATTGTGAATATATATGAGACACGTACAATCCTCAACATCGATAGAATAATCATTACATGTAGGATCAAGCGGTTGATGAGTTTTAAACATTAGCCGTTATATACCTAATATCCCATCGCTTATTTAAAAAAAAAAGTACAATAAAATCAACATATTAATGGTTGGTGGGCACAGCATAACAGAATATAACAGAATTGGGCCATATCTGCAAGTTATCTGATATGGGCCATAGGATCATAACATTTCTCTGTGTTTAGCCCAATAAATGAATTGGCCAATTTATAAAATTTCAGTATATCATGGTTAAGGCCTCTAGCGAACCAATTTCTATTCAAAGTATTCATGTTGCCAATACTAATTCCAGCCATTCATTTTGTTTGATAAATCTGCATTCCTTCATTTTTTCTACTAATCATGTTCATAAGATAAGCTTGTGTTTTGTTTTTTCATTTTGGAACAAGGAAATATTTAAAATATTTTTGTATTTATATTTCCAAACTTTCTAGAATACCATATGACCTCTTTGGTCTTCCCAAATAACAGAGAGAAGAAAGTTTGAAATTTAAAAGCTTTGACTGAAATGAGTCAAAGGAGAATCGACACACACGGATTCAACAATAAAAATAAAAAAAAAAATCGAAAAGAGATTTAGATGTAGATATTTTTTAAAGGAGATGTAGATCTTATTCAAATCTGATTCATAATTCGGTTTGAAATATAAGTGTTAAGCCTTAACCAATACATAAACCAATCATCTTCAGTTTAATCATTAAACTCTGTTTAATGTATAGTGCATGACGGCTGTATTGTAATTTGTATTTTCACTACAACTATTTTGGAGTTGCATGGAGGTAGAAAAACATGTAAAGACGAGGACTTTGATCGTTTGATACCAAAAGTCCCTTCACCTCCTTCAAAGCTTTTACTGACACGCCATTCCTTTCCATTTCCGATTCCCTCAAAACCAAGAGTTCATTTTTCGCTTCCCGCGTCCTGGCTAGCGTTTACTCGGTCCCCATTTCAGTCAACCAGCATCACTAGCAACTAGCGAGATTGAGAAATTTCGCTCAGCTTTCCAGTCAACTGCTTCGCGATTTGGGTCTCTGATTTTTTTTTAGCAAATTGATCATTTGCTTTTTGGTTCGCTTGAGTTATTGTTGCGATGGGAATTGCTGCTTAGCTCGAGAGTAACGGAAACCATGGCGCGAGCGATCTTGGGGTCTGCTTTTCTTTGGCTATTCTTGGGGTTTTTGTTGATAAATGGTGTCGCCGGTAATGCTGAAGGTCTGCATTTTGATCTGTTTCAACTTTTCATATAATGATTTGATTTTGATTTATAGTTTTTGTGACGTGGGTGTGTTTGAATTTGGAATATATAAAAAGGACCCAGATTGTTATTTTATTTTGTTATGTGATTTTGGGCGCTGCTGAGTCAAATTTTTGTTGGTAAGATATAGAAGTTCCTTTATTCAAATTTATTTGTATTTGATGAGTATGGAAGGGAAGGGAAATAGATAGCTCTGGAATTGATGAATGCCATATACTTGGATTATACCTATTTGGATTTTGGAGTTGATTTGGCTGTCCTGAGATTTCGATTTCTTCAAGTATTTTGTGCTTGTTGACAGATTGAGAGATTGCCAGTGGTGTCTTTTCCTGTCTATTGTTTGTAATTTCACTACAGCTTGAGAAATATATAGCTTCCAATAACTTAGATGATTTGAATTTTTGATCCGGATGTTCTGTGGACAAATCCATGTACCTTTTGTGGAATTTGGAGCTAGTAACCATGCAGGGAAACATTGCATGATATACTTGAAGAATTTGTATATGTCTAGTCTCTAGAATCTTTGATTGTTCATTAGCTCGCGGACAATTTCAATGTAATACAGTTCACATTTCTTTCTTTTTCATTCATCATTTGGCTGTAGCTCTTCAACATGTATTTCCAAGTCCTTTTCCTTAGCCTCGTATTCATCTGTCTAAATGCTGAACTGATGCAGAACTGCTCGTTCATTTCTAAAAACCTTTTATAGATCTTTAGTTGTATATGAATGGCATTGCTCTAGCAAATTTTGATGTTTAGATACTCCTTTAAAAAAATATGTATTTTTCTTGATATTATTATTTTTCTACTTAGGATATAATATTGTATCTTCATAGTATTGATGTTTGCATCCCGTACTTCCTGAAAATAAACTAATTTCTGCAATTCAGGTGATGCTTTGAGTGTATTCAAGTCCAACTTAGTTGATCCTAACAAAATTCTGCAAAGTTGGGATGCTACACTCGTCAATCCCTGCACATGGTTTCACGTTACGTGCAATAACGAAAATAGGGTGACACGAGTGTAAGGGTCTAAATCTATTTTGTTTCTGGCAGAGGTGTTAGTTTTGATCCTTTTATTTTGTTCAAGCATAATGACAATGTTTTCCTGCTGTCTCTCAGTGATCTTGGAAACGCAGAACTGTCAGGTCAACTGGTTTCCCAGCTCTCACAGCTTACGAATTTGCAGTACCTGTGAGTGCTTTTCGCAGTGATGCAAGTTAGATTGTATATTCTATTCCCAAAGGAATAATTTGCTACCTAATTTTGTTCTCATCCTATTCTCTTCCTACGTGCGCTGTGCATTTATTTTGTTCTACCTGATCTAGTAGAGGATAATATTATAGCGGTAAGCTCATTATATTGCCACCTGGATGTTTATATCATTGCTCCTATGAATATGGGAGTTTAAACTGTATGCTAACGCATGGTTCTGTATATTCAAGTGCATGTTTGCTAAAGCAACTTGATATAGTCTTATTAACATGTTTCTTGATTGGCAATCTATCTTAAACTAATGAATGAATCCAAATTTTAACAATTGTGTACTTTAGTTTGGCCAACGACATGGAATCCTGGTCTTCTGATGTATCTGATCAACCTTTAATTACTGTCATCAGAAAGAGTATTCTTAAAGTGACATTTTTTTTTGTTCTTAGATGTGTGATACTTTAGCACCTAACGAGATAAGAGTATTCAAGACTAGACTGTAGATTGCATGATTAAATCCTCAATGTTTATTTTTAAATTTTGCCTTGAACTATATACCTTACGGCACCTTTGGTTATATATTTTGTAGAAGCAAACATTATGTATAGTGAGTCAACTCCAATAACATGCTTCTCTTAATATCACATTATTTTATCAAAAAAAAAAAAAAAAACTAAAAACTAAATAATAATACTATAATTTCTCCTCGAATGTAGTTTTTCGAGTTTCTTGCCCAGGGTTTAAATGACTAAATCAACATTTCATGACAGGGAGCTTTATGGTAACAACATAAGTGGACAAATTCCAGAGGAGCTTGGGAATCTGACAGATTTGGTGAGCTTTGATCTTTACTTGAACCGTTTAAGTGGTCCCATTCCAGGGTCATTGGGCAACCTATCAAAACTACGTTTCTTGTATGGACACATCCTTCATCTATTAATCTGTTTTATTCATTTCAATTCCTTGCCCACTATGAACCTGGAAGTTGTCTGAGATGATATATAGCTGATTAGCTTAGGCAGTTGTTTTTGGTGCAACCATATAATGAAAAGGGAGAAATTTAATAGGTCCTTTGCTACTTTTTATAAGACAAAGTATTACCAAATCAGTTGAATAAGTGATGACCAGATGCCTTATTGTAAGCCTCGTGCAGTGGGGCTATCTTTTCTAATGATTGCTCCGTTTATCATATATTTATAGTAGCTCTAACTAGTTGGTTAAATGCATTATCATTGTGTTGCACTGAAATATAACTCTTTCTTCATGAAATAGGCGTCTCAACAACAACAGCTTATCAGGAGAGATACCCAGATCTTTAACAAAAATTGATACACTGCAAGTCCTGTGAGTGCTATATTGAGATCAGCTGTTCTCACTATCATAAGTACTGGATTATATACCCCTTAAGCTTGATGTAAATTGTGACTTTTCATGTTCCTTGTGAAATGCAGGGATCTTTCAAACAATCGTCTAACAGGAGATATACCGGTCAATGGGTCATTTCTGCTATTTACTGTCTTGAGGTTTGTTTCAAGTAGCTCCATCTTGGGTGGTGTTATTGGCACTCTTAACTTTTATTATTTATTTTCCATTTTGTGGCTTCACACCACTTTATAAATACATAGAACTGGAGTGCTGGACTGCCTTTTATCTTTTTCTTGATAATGGTCTACGGTTACATGTAAAATGCATTGCTAATTGCTGTTCGTTTTCCAGTTTTGCCAATAATCTACTTAATAAGCCCCCACCTTCTCCGCCTCCTCCAATTCCTCCATCACCACCGACTTCAACAGGTTTGTTATTTTATAATTACCATCCTCTTTAATTAGTGAATGATATTGGGGTTGTATCGACTTACGCCACACTTTATTTGGTGTCCTTGATTAGTTTAACCTGTTGTTTGTTATAGTAGAATGCCATTATGTATAACTGTAATATATGCTGGTTGTACTTTGGTAATTGAATTCAAGCTACCCTTGGTTTTGCCTTAATTACCTATAATTAAGTTAATATTAGGATGTGACATTCTAGAGAGTTATTATCTTTCGGTCTGTCCTGTTTAAATCATGTAAATATCTAATGCAGCATGATAGTTTGTATATGAAAGTTTCAGTCTTTCAGGGTACACCATTAGAAAGAACTTGCTTACCATTTGTGTATTTGTCATTTTCATTCCATTAGGTCCTTCAACTAGCGCTATTGCTGGTGGAGTTGCTGCTGGTGCTGCTCTGTTGTTTGCTGCTCCTGCAATTGCTCTTGCTTGTTGGCAAAGAAGGAAACCGGAGGACCATTTCTTTGATGTACCTGGTATGTAGTCAATGAGAAAAAAAATCTTTTTTTTTTTTTTCTTGAAGGAAGAGAAAAAAATCTTTTAAGTCATCATACTATTATAGATTTTGAGATTGCATTGTTACTCATTCACATTTTCTTTTGCAGCTGAAGAGGATCCAGAAGTTCATCTCGGACAGCTCAAAAGGTTTTCATTGCACGAGCTGCAAGTCGCCACTGATTACTTCAGCAACAAAAATATTCTGGGTAGAGGTGGGTTTGGTAAAGTATACAAAGGACGCTTAGCTGATGGCGGTCTGGTGGCAGTCAAAAGACTTAAGGAGGAACGCACGCAGGGTGGTGAGATGCAGTTCCAAAACGAAGTAGAGCTGATCAGCATGGCTGTGCATCGTAATCTGCTTCGTCTGCGTGGTTTTTGTATGACACCAACAGAACGTGTGCTCGTTTATCCCTATATGTCTAATGGAAGTGTAGCTTCGTGTCTGAGAGGTACTTTCATTAACTCTCTCATCTTCTGAATGATTTCACCATCTTGATGCTATCTTGTTCTTAATTTTCTTGTGAAATACTAATCACATCGATCGCATAATTTTTAGTTATCTTATGATTCTGTTATTGGATTATCGTAGACCGTTTGGAATCTCAGCTCCCACTTGAGTGGTCAAAACGGAAGCAAATTGCATTAGGATCCGCGAGAGGGCTTGCTTATTTGCATGATCATTGTAATCCAAAGATTATTCACCGCGACGTAAAAGCTGCAAACATATTACTTGACGACGACTTTGAAGCAGTAGTTGGAGACTTCGGGTTGGCTAAACTTATGAATTACAAAGATACTCACGTCACAACTGCTGTACGTGGGACAATTGGGCACATAGCTCCAGAGTACCTCTCCACCGGCCATTCTTCAGATAAGACTGATGTTTTCGGGTACGGGGTAATGCTTCTTGAGCTCATCACCGGACAACGGGCTTTTGATCTTGCTCGGCTTGCAAATGACGACGATATCATGTTGCTTGATTGGGTACACATTTACCATCTTTCCCAAGTTTTGCTCATAACTAGTGGTTTTTGCTTCTGTAACTGGTTATCTGATTTTGATACAGGTGAAAGGTCTTTTGAAAGATAAAAAGCTGGAAACTCTGGTTGATGCTGATCTTGGGGGTGATTATGTTGATGACGAGGTGGAGGAGCTAATTCAAGTTGCTCTACTGTGTACACAAAGCACTGCCATGGAACGACCCAAGATGTCGGACGTGGTGAGAATGCTCGAAGGTGATGGCTTGGCCGAAAGATGGGAGGAGTGGCAGAAATTAGACATGTTCCGGCAAGAGGCCAACGCCTCGTTTCCTTTAGCTACTAATTGGAATATGGTGGACGACTCAATTTACAACCTTCCTGATGATGAACTGTCAGGCCCTAGATGACACCTTCAATAGCTGTTTTTGTATCTGGAAAATTGATCATCACATTTGTGCATATCTTTCACTTTTGTATAAGTACACCATTACTTGTATGAATATAATACTACTAGTTTATAGCTACAAAAATGGATAATTCTCATGAGCAGTTGCTAGAAAACAAATCAAAACGGAAGTAAGTTCTTTAAATGGTACACAAATGTGAGATAAGGAAATGTTTACAGTTTTAAAATTTATTCCATTAAGGTGGTGGCTGCAAATAACTCATGATACAGCCTCAACCCCTTCAAATCTAGAAAAGCAAGTAGCCAACAAGTTCGCACTTGAACCTAGAAGTAGAAGATGGTGACAACGTGTTCATACCATATACTATATCTATATCATACAATTCCAGTTTTGAACAAGACGAGGACAACAGAATGAGAAACATGTTATTGATCACTCATTTTATATGAAGATTAACTTTTATAGCACTAAAAGCATTAAACGTCAAGGGTTTGACAGCTAACCAATTCAGAAGATCCCGCTGCCCTAGTTCCAATAACTTTCCAAAGCTCTGTTTCTAAATCTATAGCTGATTGAGGATGTTCAGGGGAGTTATCTGACGATGATGGTTGATCAAGTGGTAAGGGATTTTGCACATCTGCCTGCAAAACTGCAATGTTGTGATTGGCATCTTTAGTGATTACATGAAGTTTTCCAAGTAAGCCTGAGAGCAAGTAGGGAGACTCCGAATCGGTAAAATCACGGATGGGAACATCTCCTGCAACAACTTTCCACGCATCATCTTGGTGGTCGTAAACCTTTATCTTAGCACTGTCAAGAGAGCTAGAAGGATCCAGCGCATACAGTTCACCATCAACTGTGACACTCAATTTTGTTCCAGCCTGCCTTGCAGGCCAACCCTCTCCCATTCCTACTGGCATGTCAATCCACGAATTCATTTCAGGATCATAAACCTCTCCTCCAACATCAACAAAGAAAGGCCAACAATACAAGCTTTGAGGCACAAATAACCTTCCCCTGTATGATGTCATTCCTGTTGCAATAGGTTTGAGCAAATCAGCTAGAAAAGCCGTAGGTAAAACCTGAGCTTTTGAAAATGGCATACTCGGTATTTCAGACCATATACCCAAACAGGGATCAAATACTTCAGCAGATTGAAGAGGGGTCAATCCACCACGACCCTTTGTAACCCCTCCGACAACATAAAGCTTGTTGTTTAACATTCCTGTCTTACAATAGGCTCTACCAATTAACAATGAACTAGCTTCAGTCCATGTGTTTAAGACTGGGTTATATCGCCACACGCATTTCATGGCTGATGCTCTTGAGAAGCCCCCCAAAACATAAAGACTACCATCAACAGCTCCAATTGCACAACCACAAAATGGCATACGATCCATTGCATCCTTCCTCCCAAGCCAGCCTCGAATGACATCTGCAATTTTGATGGTTGATCCCACCATATTCCACATTCGTAGACCAGCAAAACCCTTCCTGTTTTCATCTTCAGAAGCAGCATTTGGCATAGGTGGCAACCTTTGCCATCTTCTAGATAAAGGGTCAAGAGCATACCATAAAAGCTTTTCATCATTAACCTTTGTTAACATATACAGCCATTCCTCTGTTGTTCCAAGCTCTTTTCTCAAATTGAAAAGTTCATTGCTTATGATGGCAGCTTTCCATGCTCGGGAGACTAATTTTACTTTCAAGTAAGAAATCCTTGGAAGTCGGGCAAGAATCTGAAGAGAGATCTCATCAGGGAGACTGGGAATTAATCTTGGGTTCTCCTCAAAAAAGCTAGATGACAATCTCTGCCTCTTGCAAGCATCGCTCTGTGGAACCTCAAAGGGCTCAGGTGCTCCATTCCTAGAATTATTTATGCTCAGTACAGCCCCCATAAGAAATTTCTTCTCACTAGAGATTACACCACAACCAAAGATTGTTCCTGAATCAGACCATTACAATTCCACCAAGCACTTGAACTGTAAGAAATAAAATAAAAGTGAATATCTAGAATCTTGGTACAAGGACATGGAAATATTGCATTGGGACTTTGAATTGCTAGTAAAGAAATGCAGTTTTACAATTAGTATACCTGAAGAACTCTACTACAATGGACCATGAACTAGTAACCCTACCCTACTTTCAGATTCAATTCAAGGATAAAACAAAAGGCCTAACAATAGAGAAAATAATAATAAATAAAAAAAGTTTTCCCAAATATGTTTTATATAATGGAAATGCAAAGTAAATAGTTTTTTTCATAGCTCCAAGTCCAGCAAATCTAACATACATCTACTAATGAACTCATTGCAATGGATGATATAACTAGCCAAGTTTTGTGCCATCAAATGAACAGTCAGCAATTGATGCCAAACCTACATACTGTGATTAGTATAACAGACACATGTCTAACACAACATCGAAGCATCGCAGACACATATCTAACATAGCATTAAATTTTTGGTCTCCACAACAAAACAAAAATACCCAAAGTACCCGACACGCATGTTATTTCACAATGCTTCACAGCAGAGTAGCAAAATAATTTATCAACTAAAGAGCAGTTACATTGAATCAATGCCAAAGTATTAGATCCTTTTCCTCAACCAAGCTGATTATATTACAAATTATCAATCTTCACATGCTTCTCATTTCCTCAATTTCAGTTGACACCCAAAACTGTAATGAAATGAAGAATATATAACCAATTCGAAACCTAGAATAAAACACCTAAAATAAACAATCTTGTCAATCTCAGAGAAACGAAAATTAATACGAACAGCAAGAGATTCTACCTATGAACCACACAATTCAAAAAGTTTGTACCATAATATGAGCCCAGACAATCGACATAAGTGAAATTTAACTAAAACAAAATAATGAAAACATTCACGCAGTTAAGAAAAACGCAATCCTCCGCATCCCGCCCACGGCCGACAAAATAAATCAAGTTGAACCTGCTTGTTTCGCAGGAAAATTCACAAATTTCCCGGAGGAAAATGATATTTTTACAGAAAACGGATTGAATTTCGAAACGGTGAGCTAATTGAAGATCGATACAGATTCAACAATCACCTAAAAAAAACAAGAAATCAATACCGTACAGCGGAGGAGGCAATTAGGGCTTTTGAGAGCAATTGAGTAAAGAGAACAAAGAGTTCATTTGGGTGAGAGAGCGAATCATTAATCGAAATGCGAAATGCGAAGCAGTTTTGTACTGTATATTGCAAACACATCAGCCTGCCACGTCATCTTATCACGTCAGCATTTGTTATGTTATTATACTATAGTAGGCAAGTAAATGTTAAATTATTACAATAATAGTAGTAAAAAAGTGTGATAATGTTTAATTTATTAAATGCCAGAATAATTTAGGGAGCAATATTAATGTTGGGGACAAAGAGCTGGTGCCAGAACAAGCTTTATTTGCAATATATTAAACTTGTATTACAACAACAATTTTTATTGTATTCGGGATCATACCAATAAAACATATAAAATTATGGCTCATTTTATATTTATAGAAACTATAAATTAATGGTAACATGTGATAATGCACAATGTACCATTTTTATTCTATTAGACATGCACGACAAATTTGTCCAAAACATGTTATCAAATTAATTTAATTAAGACATATATCTTGTAGTGATATTGTTTTATTTAATTATTTTTTTATGTGTGACTTTTCTTTAAGATATTTCATTTAATTTTAAATTTAAATTCAAATAATAGAATAAGATCATAATTAAATACTAAAATAAATACTATATAATTATGTTCACGTTACTCCTTATAGGCTGGCATTGGGCTTTGGCTGGGGATGGGAACGTCTGTTAAGGCCTTAAGGGTGTTCATCAGTTCATATTGCATTCAATCCCATTAGATTAAGATCAAATTTTTGAAAACTTTTAGATCAAAACATTTTTTTTTTTTTTTTTTTTTCTTTACGGTCA
>JAYMTH010000458.1:0-20903 GCA_036897465.1 Pelargonium australe
AAAACCAACAAATCCACAACCTATACAACATCAGATTCAAAATCAAATACAAAGCGAAAAAC
Organism: Pelargonium australe; assembly: GCA_036897465.1. Taxonomy (NCBI): domain Eukaryota; kingdom Viridiplantae; phylum Streptophyta; class Magnoliopsida; order Geraniales; family Geraniaceae; genus Pelargonium; species Pelargonium australe. Next base: position 63 of record JAYMTH010000458.1, read on the forward strand.
CCAAAATTCAAATCTAAACCCTATACCTTCTCTGAGTTTTTTTTTTTTGCAAGTTTGCTTTGGCTTTCTGTGCTTTCGGAGTTGACTCCGGGTGAATATGCCATTTCACTTGGGTCCATAGTGATGATAATGATTTTTCTCTCATTTTCTTGGCAACCAAACATCGGGTTTGTTGTTTTATATTATGTTTGTTTTTCTATGTTGTGATCAGATTTGTATTGTGTGATTGTGCAGGACTGTTTGCTATGAGCTCCAATTTGACTCTATGGTCTCATCAATGATTTGTAGACATTTTGGTTTGGTTTGGTTCTGAGTTGGATCCAAATCACTCACTCACTCTGTTTAAGATTAGGCCATTAAAGGAGAGCTAGAAAGTAATGTTGTTGGGTGTGGAATAGACAGTGAGGTTCTTGTGTTTGTGTCTACTTTATTGGGTCTCTGTCCCTTTGCATTTTTGTATTTGATTCTCAGCAGTTCATTTGAGACTAATTCCACCAGAGAAAGGAAAAAAAAGACTCATTTTCTTGCTTTTAGAGCCAAAGGGGTCCATAAATCTTCAAATTTTTGTTACCGTTTTGGGAATATTCATGCGAGATTCATTATTGGATCGGCTAGGCGAAGGAGAGAAGGTTTTCTTGGGTTGTTTAGCTGATTGTGAGTTAGGTTAAAAGGAGGTCTTGTTGTGACAGAGTTAAGTCTCTGAATTGGCATAGTTGTGTCGGGGTACTAAGTGGTGGGGGCGGAGCAATAACTCATAGGTTCTTGGTGTGTCTGTACTTTTAGGATTGTTTTTGTTACCTCTATAATGAAATGGATATGGTGGGTTTAGACTGGAACTGTTGAACAAGGAGATTTGGTTGTGTTTGTGGTGCTGATGAGTCGGGAAATGAAGAGAGGAAAGCAGGAGAGAGGCTCGGAAACAGCCGAGAAGGTGGTTGTTGCTGTTAAGGCATCTAAGGAAGTTCCCAAGACTGCTCTTGTTTGGGCTTTGACTCATGTTGTTCAACCCGGGGACTGTATTATACTTCTCGTGGTCGTCCCTTCACAGACCTCCGGTATAGTTTTCTATGCTCCTTAGCTGTTTATATCTTTGTGTGTGCGTTGGTCACAATGTATAGCTTACTATGCAATTTAGATGCTACTTGTTGCTTTCTGAATGTGTAAAAATGTTCAATCTTCAATGCAACAGCCAATATTGTTGGAGTTGTATCTTGCGAGAGCTGATTCTGTCATATTGTATTCCTTTTAAGGAACAAGAAACTGTTTCCGTAATGTTTTTCTATACTACTCTTTACTTGGCATATTGACCCCTGAATCATTGTATCAGCAACTGAAATGCTCTTAAACTTTATTTACCCATGATTTGTTCCAAATTTTTTCTGTTTGGGAGAATCCGTTGTCTCCATAGACTTTGGGACACCAAACTCCGAGAGTAATAAGCAATGTGTTACAGTTCTTAAACCCCAAGTTTTTATGTTTGTTTTTTGCTCGACATTGTAGAGATGTAGCATTGTTGTTACTGAGGTTTATTTCAAATCCTTATTCGCCAGGGAGAAGATTCTGGGGTTTCCCAAGATTTGCGGGGGACTGTGCACATCGGAAGTCCAACTTAGGAACAAGCTCCGAGCAGAAGAGTGATATTACAGATTCTTGCTCCCAGATGATCCTTCAGCTTCATGATGTCTACGACCCAAATAAGGTAAAATACTCAAATTTTTGTTTTCATATATCATTGCTGATTGCTCGGACTTTTCGCTCATCCCAACTCCCATTTGCAGATAAATGTGAAGATAAAAATTGTTTCTGGATCACCTTGCGGATCCGTGGCTGCAGAGGCTAAGAAAGTTCAAGCTAGTTGGGTTGTATTGGACAAGTAATACTCTCTTTTTTCTTAAACTAGAAACAGTATAAATTATGAAAAAGCACGGTCTTGTTGAGCCTCTTTTTTTGATTTCATGATTCGGAGTTCTTAGTCTTGCTTTGTCTATACTAACTGGTATCTTTTGCAGACAACTCAAGCCCGAGGAAAAACGCTGCATGGAAGAGTTGCAATGCAACATTGTGGTAATGAAGCGTTCACAGCCAAAAGTTCTGCGATTAAATTTGATTGGAACACCAAAGAAGGATCCTAAAGTAGCTGATCCTTTAACTTCTGAGCTCAAGGCATCAGAGAAACTTCCTAGAAACAAGAATGATAGTTCTGATTCCATTCGAGGGCCGATGGTGACTCCAACTAGTAGTCCAGAGCTTGGCACTCCTTTTACTGCAACTGAAGCTGGGACTTCATCAGTGTCAAGTTCAGATCCCGGAACTTCACCGTTTTTCATCCCGGAGATGAACGAAGACCTGAAGAAAGGTGAATCATTAGTCGTTAAGGAGAATCTAAATGAATCTAGTTCAGACTCCGACAGCGAACAATTTTCAACAGCTTCAGGAAGTTTTAGGTTCCAACCATGGATGACAGAATTTCTAAATTCTCATCGACAATCTGCTCAACACATTGAGGAACTCTCACACAGGTCCAGTGGTGATCAGCCATGCACAGCCAAAGCATTGCTTGAGAAGTTCTCGAAGCTTGACAGGGAAGCCGGAATAGGGATGCCAAACTATAGGCATGAACTAGACTTCAGTGGCAATGTGCGAGAAGCAGTCTCATTGTCAAGAAATGCACCTCCTGGCCCTCCTCCGTTGTGTTCAATATGCCAACACAAGGCACCTGTTTTCGGAAAACCCCCAAAGTGGTTCAGCTACGCCGAACTAGAGCTTGCTACTGGTGGATTTTCGCAAGCTAATTTTTTGGCTGAAGGAGGGTTTGGTTCTGTTCATAGAGGTGTACTACCGGATGGACGGACAGTTGCTGTCAAGCAGCACAAATTGGCTAGTTCTCAAGGCGATCTTGAGTTTTGCTCAGAAGTTGAAGTGTTGAGTTGTGCTCAGCACCGAAATGTTGTTATGCTGATTGGTTTCTGTATTGAAGACAAAAGAAGATTACTGGTTTATGAATATATATGCAATGGATCTTTGGACTCCCATCTATATGGTAATTTCTTTAATTCCAACTATAGAAATTTAGCACTCAACTGAAAGAAGTTGCTGGTTTGGAATATGTATCTATGTATCTCTATATTAGCGTACTTATTTCTGGCTAGTAACTACAGCTATGGTCTTACCAAATATTATGGTGGGCTACAGGACGTCACCGAGAGCCATTAGAGTGGTCTGCAAGGCAAAAAATTGCCGTAGGAGCAGCTAGAGGGCTGAGGTATCTTCACGAAGAGTGCAGAGTCGGTTGTATAGTCCACCGTGACATGCGACCAAACAACATTCTCATAACTCATGATTTTGAACCTCTGGTATATAGCTCCCTCCCTAATCTCCTATATGCAAATGGGTTGCTTCACATTCAACTTTTTAGAACTCGTAACTTTTGTATATTGACGTTTTGGCGGTGTTGCTATCTGTTTCAAGGTAATGAACTGAATTCAATGATATTAACACAACTCTTTTCTTCTTAGGTTGGAGACTTTGGCCTTGCAAGATGGCAACCTGATGGAGACACTGGCGTGGAGACGAGAGTAATTGGGACTTTTGGGTAAATCCTCAATTAAAGCTTTTGCTTTCAGAATTTAGCTTCCATGTGAAACTGGAGATCCCATGAGCTAGTATCTTGTGTTGTAGGTATTTGGCTCCCGAATACGCGCAGAGTGGCCAAATCACTGAAAAGGCAGATGTTTATTCCTTTGGGGTGGTATTGGTGGAGCTTGTTACGGGGAGAAAAGCTGTGGACCTTAACCGGCCAAAGGGCCAGCAGTGTCTGACAGAATGGGTACAGTTCTATGATCTTTAATTTTTTTAGTTATATCAGTTCAAATGTCATAACTAGAACCTACAGCCTGGTCAGCGTGACTCACATAATGGGTATTTTATATCTATACATTGCCTGAAAAGCTCGACAAATCTATTCTATACATACAGAAGGGCAAATTATATTAGAAGTTTTTTTTTTTGTACCTCTTGCTGTAGGTTCTTTGGTCTATTTTCCTTGGTTTATATATCTCACACTTTATAACCTGGTACAGGCCCGTCCGCTATTGGAAGAATATGCCATAGATGAGCTGGTGGACCCACGTTTGGAGAACCGCTACTCGGAACAAGAGGTCTATTGCATGCTTCATGCTGCATCATTATGCATTCGGAGGGATCCTCATTCTAGGCCTCGGATGTCTCAGGTGAGAATAATATTTTGAACAAGACCCTTTTATGTTTACACAGTATATAACTCGACTTCTTGCATAAATGAATTTTTGGACTCTTTTTTTCATACAATCCCCAAGAAATGAGATGGAAAGGGTTAGCAACTTAACATACTCAACTCCACACTTTGGTAACTCAGATACTACTGTCTAAAAGTTTTTGACGCAGTACACAACTAGATGTGTTGCACAAGTGAATTTTTAGACATTTTGTGCTTACGAGCTACAAGAACGAGTTGAAAGGGTTAGCTACTTAGCATACCCAACACCACACTTAAGTAATTTTCTTTAGCTTCACTCAAAACATGTCTTGGAGACCAAACTTGTTTTGGAATTTCAAAATGTGTCGTGGTTCCAATGAACAAGGATATGTAAGTTTAGAATCTTGTGATGCTATACATGGTTTGCTATTCTGCGAGGCTCCTCGTGAGTAGGAGATTTGGCCAGCCTTGGGATTTCAGGTTTCCTTGGTCAGTTTAGAAACTTTACTCTTGTTTTTGTAATGGGTCATAGAATATTTTGATGCTAGACGTAATTATCTATTCTTTCGGCACCTTGTTGGGATTTAAAGCTCACAATTTGGGTTTCGGGTTGAAAAGGCCTTAACCCGAGCCCTGCTCACACAAGAAGTTGGTTTGTACGGCTGTGTGTTGAACCGGGTTATGGGCTTTACGTTTAAAGCGTGCCGGGTTTCGGATGCCCACGCTTTCGGGTCTAAATTTCAAGCTCCTAATCCTCCTAATGCTTACTTGTATATTTCTTCTTTGGTAAAGGTTCTTCGCATACTCGAAGGGGACATGATCATGGACTTGAACTCGGGGTCCACTCCGGGGTACGACGTGGGAAGCCGGAGCGCGAGGATATGGGCTGAGCACAACCAAAACCACCATGATCAGCAGCAACATTTCAGTGGTCCATTGACAAAAGAGGCATTGGAAGGGTTGAGAGGAAAGGTATCTTTTGAGACATTGAAACCATCTGCTCTATGGGAAATGGACCACAAGGTCAGAAGAGCAGCAGCTTCATGTCAACATTGATCTGTTCATTCACTCACTACTATAAGTAATTTACATATATAGCTCCTAGGGTTACAAATATATTTGGCCCACTTTTTTTTTTACATTGCTATCTTGATTTTGTTCATGTATAGTGGTAGGGATAGTAAAAATTTCTGTAAGAATTTTTTGAGAAAAAAAAGAAGGAAAATTCGATGCCCATTGGTCTAAGATTTTGGTTTTATTAACTCTAAAGATTCATATAAATCTATTTTGTGACTGCAAATTTAGGTCGTGACTGTGTGCCTCGTGATTCGTGATTCGATGCAAAGTTGATTTCGATTTAGTTTGGTCGTTATTGTGTCAACCAATGAACTTTATTATTTAGTGTTAATGGTATTCATAAAAATTAAATGGGTTAAATTTGTGGCAGTGTAATTTCATATATGTAAACTTGATCGGTTGCGAATAGAGCTGACAATATAAATTTTGGATGATACATATTTTTTTAAGTTCAGTATAAATACGCCAAAATTTGAACCATAAGCGTGTGGATTGTGGTATTAAGGTTGCGAGTTTTATATACAAAGGTGTGGATGAAAATGTGTTTGCTCGTCTCCAAAACAATTGACTCTGTTTCGCGAGGCTTGAACTTGCAAATATATAGGTCAAATTTTGAGTCCAAATTACCATATCTATTATTCAACACTTCTATTTGTATTCATTCTATTCGTGCTTGTTCGGTCAGCACGACCGCTCATCATGGAAAGGTGTACCAACTAATTTATAATCTATGCTTGAACCGAATCATCAAATTTTCAGCATGACACACACAAGACGTGAAACAAAATCCGATTTCTCCTCCCACTAGTGCTTGCCTAAGTTATAAACGTTCAACACAAGCATGACCGTAGTACAACTGCACAACTTGTCGAGCGTGCTCTCTCAGCACGACCGCTCATCATGTCAAGTTGTCTCAACTAATTTACAAATTTCTATGTTCGGGTTGAACCACATTTAACAATTTAAACTTTCGGCACGACACAAACACAACATGCAAACACGAAACCCAACCTTCTCCCCAACTCTCTCTCTCTCATCCATGTGTTGTACATTTATTGCAATTATGGCAAGCAGGAGTTGCAGGTGAGGGCTGCACTGCAATTTCCTCTCCTTTCTGAAATCTATGACATGAGAAAAGAGAAGCAAACAAAACAAAGATTTGTCTTTGCACAAAACAGAGCCATAAAAGGAAGGGTCAAAACTCAAAACTGACAAAAGTAAATAAATGTAATGTGTTTTTGAATTTCAAAAGTTCAAAAACACATAGAAGAGTCAGATTGCATTGAAGTTTGATGACAATGACAAGCCTGAGAAAACCACACAGAGACAATACAATACTATATGCAATACAATAATGTGTTGTAAGCTTCTCATATTAACTTTGTCTGTGCAGAGATGGTGAAATTGACCAATCCAAGCCCTACCCATCACATGACACATGGGTTAGGGTTACAAATTGACCTAACCCTAAACTCCTTTGGTTTTGGACATGTGACTTTGAGAAAGGCAGGTTTGGATTAGTAACAGATCTGCAACAACCACATCTCAAATCTCAATAGCCACTTAGAGTTTTAGATTGACATAGAGAAGGCAATTTAGACCTGAACACGCAAACGACTGAAACTCGATCAGTATTTTTACAGGTTCAGGTCTTATAAATAACCCAAACCAACTTCCGGGTCAGAATTTCTCTCGAGGAAATTACAGATAGAGTTGGGTGAACCCGACCTGCTGCCCGACACATGCAACCCAAACAAACTCGCACCTCTTTTGAGTCTGATTCGGGTTAAGCCTCTTCAACTCGACTCAAAACTTGAATTGTCAGCTCTAAACTGACCATTAGAAATGTGAACAATAGTGAAACTCAATTATAATTAATAAAAACTGATAACAATTAACTAAAGTCAAATGAATCTTAGTTTCATGATGAAGTGATCGGTGATCAATCAGATTGATGACCTAATTCACAAACCGGTTCAACTCTCAATCCTATTTTTGAAACATTTTAATATGGTTAATGTTGCCTCACACGAGGAGTTTAATAAAAAAAATCACTTCATGTGTATTGCACTAAGCTCACTTTTCTAAGCAGGTAAAAACAGATCATTTACTACCAACCTCTAATATCTATAAACGAAAACCCTAATAACATGGTCAAAGTGTTCATCAGACTGAACTGGACTGAGGATCTGAACCAGATTTGGACCAAGACCTGATCGAATCCATTCAGTTCAGTCCGTTCCAGTTGGGTCCAAAAATCCAGTCCAGGTGGGATTTTGAACACCCCTACGTCAAAGCATTTACCATTTCTCCCAGCCAATGCAAAACTTTAGCATATGAATAAAATTATACTTGAAAATTTAATACAAAATATGTCAGACAGTACTTGAGCTATGTAACTTGAAAACTCAGTCAAATCCCCAATCTATAATGAGAAAATTGTAGAATAATTTAATATAATAAGGAAATAAACCCTAAAAGTTCACACATTTCTATTTTAATGGAGATTTCAGGACTAATTTATAAACTCAAATCGTTGATAACAATACAGTGTTGGGCATTCACCTGCAGTAAAATTGGAGTGAAGTCACCTTGCTCCTTTCCTCATTTTGGACCTTGCATATCTAAGAAAGCACAAGTGAAGAATACCCGTTACTGATTGTCACAATTCGTGAGTATGTTGATTACGATAATTACAGTGAAAATGATGGAGAATTACTCTATGTGCATGCCACCTCGGTCAGAAGATGGTAGTGTGCTGCCCTGAAGATCTTCCATGACCTTATTAGCTTGCTCAATTTCCTACCGTAAGTAAAAAGAGCTATACGTGATTAGAGTTGGTGCCCAATTCATTTTTCATGGAGAACCAATCGACAACTTTGCCTACTTGATGATATTGTTCTGTATATGTAATGTACTAACTTAAGTTTTTTTTATGTCATTCTTACTATAGTATCCTCCATAAGGATTCTTTGATTTGATTTGAGATCTTGAATTTGAGGCAAATATAATGTTTGGATGCACAAAGAATTTGGATTTGGCTAAAATCCAATTGGATCAAAAACTTGCATACAACATGATATTTCAAATGTCAACTCTTACCATATCATTTGACTTTTTAAGATTTCCCAACCACTAGATTTGCATTTGAAATAACACGTTACAAATCAAATCCATGAATCCAAATAGAAGCATTAAGGAATTGTCTGTCTATTGTTGTCAATTTATTCTTCATATAAATATTATTTCCTTTCTAGTTTGATATGTAATACTCATTCCGTCTCAAAATAAGTGTCATGTTTCACTTGCATTTTTGTTCTTAAATAAGTGTCTTGTTTCCTTTTTAGGAAGTTAGTTATGTATGAATTACCAATGATGTCCCTATAATAAGTTAGTTAGTATCCCTTAACTTTGTTACAACACATGTGCATGGAATAAAAGAAGAAATATACTACACTAACTAATCTCATTAATATTTCTCAAAATTAAAAAACAAGACACTAATTTTGAGAGTACTAATACTATGGGTGAGGCTCGGCGTAAGGGTAAGGTTACTGCCTCGTCATCTTGAGTTCACAAGTTCAACTGTTCAAGTCAGGAAAACAATCTCTCTACAAAAACCAAGGGGGAAACAGTGTGCATAAATGACTCACAAGACTCCATAATGGTTGGAGACTCGTGAAATGGCCCAACTTTTATATAATACTACTAATACATTATGTTTCCATGATTATAATTGGTTATTGAAGGAATGAATCAATTGTTAAAATGAATATCCAATATTGCAGGCACAGAGTATATCATACCTGGAAATCAGCAAAGGCTACTGGCATTCCACCCATAGCACGCATTTTAAGCACATTGAAACCTGGATATCTGGCGCCAAAAGTAACAAAATCCATAAATTTTCTCAGTTGAACAAAAGTAAATATGAGAAGAAATATAGACCTAGCACTACACTTGATCAAAGATATAACTTCCATAAAAGAATTATCAAAATAAGGGTTTGAACAATAACTTACTGAGAAAGTACTTGCTTCAGTTCATACTCAGTGCAATTAGGACCAAGGTTTGCGATAAACAAAGTGGAGCATGCTTGCAAACCCCCATCGGCCGTCTTTTCTGAATGCTCCTGCAGAAGCAAGTATAGTCATATATAGGAAATACTCAATAATCACTTACCCTGAAGTAAAATTCTACGCATTGATGGAGGAAATACTATATGTTATGCACAGTGTGAATTCTGATTTGATGTCAAAAACTTTAAGTATGGATTTTTTGACAATACTAGTGTCATTTTTGTACAGAACATAAGAGGTAGCACCAAAGATTTGTGAAATCAAGATGTATACACTTGGGAAAGGAAACAATTCACTCCTGTACGTACTATATTTAACAGTTATAACCAAGGAACTCGAGCATAAGATTGGAAAAATCCCCATGATGCTCCAGTATAATAGAATGCAGTATACATTTCTTATCTTACTGCAAAAAAAAAAAGTCAGCTACATGGACTTTCATTTGAGTTGCATGGCCTCTTATCAATTTCATATTTTAAATCTCACACAGCACAGTAGTTTTTAACAGTCATTTTTCTAATGGGACGCATCATATATATATATGCGATATTGAACAAGTGAACATTATACTTAAATACTATCTCATGATTTTCACTCACATTTTGAGCTGCCACAGGATTGTCAGCATCCACTGCTGTATCTGCACTGTAAATTACAATACAAGAAAGCATAAGTATTCAAAGAACTCAAGAACGTGACATGTCTTCTTTGCAATTTCAAAGCTATAAACTGAGGAATTGACAATGTCAGACTTCAAATAAATGACTATTGTTCTGAGTGCTTTCAACCTCTTTGTTGCTGCTGCCTCATCGTTGTTGCCAGTATCCGGATTATCTGTCCCAGATGGTTCATCAGAGTCACTGTCTCCTGAATGTGAAAACCTTGTTAGCACGTGCAAGTGAGCCATAAAATAAACATCCCTCTAGAGATCTAGTGAACCAATTAAGGACAAACTTGGGAAAAATCCAAATTTTCATAATCTTAACTTGAACATCAAATTAGCATCTCAAAACAAGGAAAAAAGAAGAAAAGAAATTACCATCAACACTTGATGTTTCTTCGGCATTAGTTGCAGCTTTGGTTCTTTTGTCAATAACAACATAAGCTCCACCCCCTAAAAGAGACTAGCCAATTAACATAACCTTAAAATGATATGAATTATAATATTAGTCACAATGATATGCATTTTGTTTACCTGGTTTAACTTTTCTCCTTGAGTTTGATCGGGCCAATTCAATATGCAGAACAGATCCAGTTTGAGGATCAAATTTAACGCCCTGAACATTACATCCCATAACAACAGTTAAGTAGAAATCATTTCTTTCTAAGAACTTCAAATAAGTCCATCACTCAAGATATAATGCCTTATATACAAAATCTCTATTGGTCCAACCACACAATATCAAAACAGTAACAGATGCATCCTGATTGCTGGTTCCATAAATTGATGACAGTAATACATCATACAAGCACAACTATGCATTTGCAGAAATGTCATTTAGTTTCCATCTGATAGACAGTAGTATTCTACAACACTTGCCACATTACTGGATCAGAAAAGAAAATGAATTTCAAAGATAAAAAAGAATTCATATTTTCACCTTTCAAACATATTGTCAAAAGACTCAAAACCGAATGACATATGACAATGAGGAACATCGATGACTTGGCAATATTTAAAAGTTATAAAGCAATGGGATCTGGACATTAATTGATAACATTTTATCCTCTAATTCAGTGCAACATTGAGTTGTACATTTATTGGTTGCAGTTATAAAGCAATGGGATTCGGACATCAATTAATGACATTTTGTCCTCTAATCTAGAGCAATATTGAGTTGTACATTTATTGGTTGCAGTAATACATAAAATCACAAGGCTGAAGCAAGTCTTAGAAAATATGAAAATCCTCACATTTAGTGCATACAATGCTGCAACTGCTGACTGATGATCAAAAAAGGTAGCGAAGGCAACAACCTGCAACCATAAACCTATCTTCTTCAGGCAATTTGAAGATGATTTCAGAAACTAGAAATGAAAAATATTAACAAATTTAGAAGCATGAAGAAAAAAAATGGAACATGTTAATCATCAAACGGGGTCCCCATTACAAACTGTCAAACAGACAATGGAAGATGAAAGAAGGTTTAGATTATAGATTACTCCCTCCGTCCCAAAATGAGTGTCTTGGTTTCTATTATAAGAAGAATTGAGAGTTTAACTAATGTTGTACATTTCCTCCTGTAGCCTCATGAACATGTGTTTACAAGCTCAAAAGATATTAGCTAAATTACCATAGGGACACTATTGGTAATTCATGCATAGCATAAGCCATAACTACCTAAAATTGAGAGGCGACACTCATTTTGGGATAAAATTACAAAATAAGCAGACACACGTTTTGGGACGGAGGGAGTAACCGAATTATCCTTATCCGTGTTTCACAAGTACAAGGGCTTGTTTCTGTTCTCTTTCCATTCCTGAAGGATGCTCATTTCTTAACTAAATTTCATCCGCCAGCCAAAAACTTTTTTTCTAATCAATGTTCTAAATTATGGAATAATAGAAGTTAACCAAGTAATTCCCGACCACCAAGAGATCATAAACCTCTACTCTTGTAACCTAAATAGTAGATAATTGGATAACTCTCTATATCTAATAATCTACCATCAATCCAAACCTGGAAAACTAAGAAAAATCCATTCAATTAAACCCTAATTGAATACTTCAACCAGTGAGCTCTGCTTAAAAGATAACTTCTCAGCATATGCAAAACATAATTCAGAACCACAAAAATTAGCAAGCAAATTCACCATATCAATCAAATTCAACAAAAACAAAGTCTCTACATCTACCATGCCCTAACAACAAGACTGTTCAAAGACGACAACTGCTAAAATTTCTCGGGAACCAAACGGAAAACAAATGACCTGATTGCCGCGACCAGTGTACTTGAGCTGGCAGGAGTCGAAACCTTGGCGGCGACGGAAGAGGTTGTGAATCTCCCTGGGCTTGACGTCGTCCGGCAGCCCCGCCACGAAGAGAGTGTTGATGTCGCTCCGCTCTCCTTGATGTAGCGGCTGCGGCGGCGGTTGCAAGTAGTATGGATCGTAGGGCTGGTACGCCATTGCCGATGAAGACACGGCCGTGAATCGTAGGGCACACCGGAGAAGGCGCTGGTCGGCGACGGAAGTGGCGGTTGGGACGAGACGCGGGAGGAGGAGGGCTAGTCGTAGAAACTTAACAATCGTAGCTTTATTTTTATTTTTATTCTTTTAGTGGATTTATTTATTTATTATTATTGAGGCTATTTCATTTTAGTTCTCCAACTAATAATTTTGTACAAAATTGTTCGAAATCTCAGCTATGATTTATTGTCTCTAATGTAGGACACAAGATATATAGATTCGAGTGGGCACGGATGGCTCACAAATTTATTGGAACGGGTATACGTATTAATTGATGATGTGACATCACCTTATCGACTTGAAATAATTGGTCGAAATTCTTATTTCTCTTATAAGTCCTTAAAATCTCAAGCATAATTTATAGGTTGAGAATCTAAGCCAAGACACAAGACAAATGAATCCGAACGGCTTCAGTTATAAGCACAATTGTAGTGTTTGATAGCATGAGAATATCAATTTGATTCGTGATGATAAATAAACAAAATTTCTATTTAGAAAACGAAAAAAATTGTAATTTATTCTTTATAAAGCGTTACCATTCAAAAAAAAAAAAAAAAAAAAAAATATCGCCAGAGACCAAATCTCTTTTTTGGGTGTAAAAATTACAATAATGTAAATGAAAAAAAAAGCTCACAATTTCCAAAAATTGAAACGAAATAAACACAAATTCGAATTTCCCACCAAAATTCAATCAAGTCGAAGATGACGAAGCTCCGTCGTCGGCGATCAATCCGCCGCCGCCTTCCTCGTCAATCTCCAAATCATCCGTCTTCCTCATCACGGCGTGGATAAGAACAAGCACGACTCCGATCAGCAGCGCCACCAGAATGTTCTCCGTCGCGCCGGTGAGGAACAGAAACACGAGCGTGAGCACAAACAGCACCACGAGCACCACGCGATCGTCGATCGCGCGACCGAAGACCGCGACCGGCTCGTCGCGTAGGAAGTAGAGGAAGAGCCAGGCGGCGGTCATGGCAATGAAGACGATGAGCGAGATCGGGCGCCACAGGAGGCTGAGGAAGAGGACGAAGAGAACGACGATCGCGTAGTTCGCGCGGAAGAAGGCGGCGTTGGCGCAGATCCTCGAAACGGCGTCGGAGAAGCCGCCGGGGAGGCGGAGGGAGCGGAGGTGGAACATGAGCTTCCATGGTCGGCGAGTGCTGAAGCCGGTTCTGATTCGGTGTTTGGCGAGGGAGAAGTAGTCGGAGGTGGAGGAGGAGGCGGCGTTGGAGGTCGGGATTGTGCCGTAGGTGGTCATTTTTCCGGCGAGATTGGAGGGTTTCGGTGAGTATATGAAATGGATTTGTGTGGAAGATGGAATAGTAGGAGAAAAGGGGAAGATGGTGAGGTGGTAGATGAAATAGAGAGCAACGTGTGAGGTTTGGTCTACTTTTCATTTTTTTACATATTATATAGTATTGAGATTTGATTCTTTGGTTAAAAATATTAGTAATGACACATTTTCGAATCTTTTTTATCGTAAATATCGAGGTTTTATAGAACATGCATTGTGCACCTGAATTCGAGTAGGGATATGTACGATTCAAGTGCCGACTAATTAGAATTAGAATAAATAAAAAACCGCAAAAACGATAAACCTCTCTTGAATAGAGAAAGACAAGTACAATCGCTGCATTAAGAGTTGACTACTCTGAACTGGAGTATCTACAAGTACTCTACACTCTAATGTTGGGTCGAACTAGTATGAATTTGAGCTCATTAAAATCACAATGGTAACAAAAGTCTCTCGAGCAAAAACTTATATGAAAACAAGATAGGAAAGATCTCAAAGACTACAAACCCGTCTTTGTCGAGTTTTAACATAACTGCATTCACTGAAACTCGAACACGAAACATTATGTTTATGGCATCTATATAACTACATTCAATTAAGTGCAACTATTTTACACTGATATTTTACAAGCAAACAATTTTTCCCTCAATTCGAATTCAACTCATGAGATCAACATAGAGAAAAAAAGATGGGATCTATAGCTTCATTTTGCAGTGTAATGTGAGATTTTGGAGATGTATAGAGAATAGAGAGTTTTGGCTATAGGCTATAGCTTTAGTTTGCAAATGTACAAAGACTTTTGAGGATTAGACCACACCCAACACATGAAAGCAAAACCCTGTGATTAGAACCAAACCTTTCGGCTTTTCTGCACATTCCTTCTAATTCAGTCATCACCATTACAACGACAACAAAGTATAGAACGGCGAGAATGACTCAGTAATGAAGAATTCCAGGTCCCGAGGATTGCTAGCTTTCCAGCTTACCTTTGAAACAGGAGATGATTCTGATAAGTCGGGATCCTGAAATTCCAATTCTGACATGAGCTACAAGTGGTAAGTTGAAAACCCGTGCTTCGCTATTTCCAAACACAGCAACATAATATGCAAATTGTTACCAAGATTGCACTTGTTGTGCCAGATATTCAAGCAGAGCTCTTCGAGTGATCAAGAAATAGCCGAGTTTCACGAGGATAAGATCTCTGTGACGGTCATTTTAGCACAAACAATATTCAACAATGAATTCTGTGGTGGAGGGCCAAGAGAGCCATGGCATGATACTCAACTTGTATTACAGATGACGCTGCTTGAGATTCGCCGGTCAATTTTGAGCAACGATGGAGTAAGCAATATGATATTTCTCTACTAATTCCCACCAGCAATTTGGCAAATCTCATTTCCCACACTCCAGCTTCAATCATTCCTTCTTAAAAGGATTGGAGATTCCCAAAGTAATGTTTTGGATTTTAAAATCTGGAATGGAAATGAGAATGAGATTCTGATTTCAGAGCCATTCTCATAATCTCATGGCTAAAGAATCATAATTCAACCATGAACAAGAGAATCTCATTCCCAAACAGAAATTCTAATCCAAACGCTGCCTACATTGTCCCGCCTGGCAAATCCTTCAGCACAACATTGGAATGCCCAAATAGACAGGGGACTGACGGAGTATGCCTCCAAATATGATATTCTTTATATCTTGTTGATGGGTTGCTTGATATATTTGTGTTTCGGTGGATGAACGTACCTTCTGATAGGATCTGAAAATGTGAACCAGCATTCCATGCTTGGCGGGATAGACACCAAGATTGCAATAGGATGCCACAATTAGAAAATTGTGATGATGACGGAATGAACCATGGTAACACTTATGCATACAGGCCAGACTGAAGAAACATTCTGCAACCCCACAGAGGCCAACTTGTCCAACAAATGTGCTTAAAACAAGAAGAATTCTTGAAAACTTATAGTTAAGGACTTGTAACACGGAATGGCTCCTTGGAGGATGTTGTTCATAGTCGTGGAAATCAAAGTGTACAGCACCATTTCATTGCCAGTCTCTAGGAACCGGTGGAAACAGCATCATTTTAATACCATCTTTTAATCTGTATAATAGACACGTAATTAGTAAAGGCAAGAACTTTGGCACTATATATAATACTCAAAGCAAAAAGAAGAAAAAAAGGTGCAAATATAGACTCTATAGTGTGCATAAAACAGATTTATATAACTGCCAGATAGATCATTAAAACCTTTTTGCATTATTCCTAGTACGAGTAGAAGCAGATACGAGCAAATACTACTTTATCAGTTTCTACTTAATCCCAGTCATTCTTGTAAATTATATCATCAGGTCAGAAATTCTTCCCACCATGCTAAGTAAATCCTCAGGACTCTTAAACCATATCTTAACTACCAAATTTGATCAACCATCATTTTTCTCGGTCTTGATTCAACCAACAATTGTCTGGTGCCTTTAAGAAGAAAGCTATCAATTGGTAGCAGATTAGGCGATACCAATTAACAAATACTTTTGCAGCCAGTAATGGTATTTGCAATAGTTTAACTTAGTGCAATTCTTGGGTAACTCTGCAACAATCTTCTCTCCCAATAACGAGATCCAAAAGTTACATGAGAACTCATTCAAATACAAGAGTAATATAAAAACTTCCAACTAACATACGACCACCATATATATTGCCCATTTGTCCATAACAAGCAAATCCTAGAGGCTGATCCCATTCCTCGTGGTAGATACCATCCATCTCTTCATTCCTTCGAAAAACACACCAAGTCAACCTAATCCTAGCTGCAAATTTGATGCAGAGACATCATCCCTCGAAGAAGATAAAAACACATCTACAAACATCCAAGCTCCAATAATTTACATCACCAACATCTTATATCTCATTATCCTAGAGAATTGTTGCAAAGCTGCTATTCTGACATTGTTTCTACTTCAGCGGTGGAATACTACACCACCATACTAAAATGCAGTACAATACTGTGCAACTTACTGATAATACCTTCAACTGGATCTATATATGCCTAACACTACAAAAAGCTCAGTATTAAAGCAGCAAAAAAAATAGTACTTGATGCCTCAAAAGCTTGACAGAGATTTCTCAAGTTAAAGTTGTACTGCAGATTAAACAAAAACCTCTAGTCTAATTAGAACTACAGAAAACCATTTATCTACAGTTCTAAAGAACTATATATTTTCTTCTTTTTCTTGTGAACCATTCGGTTTAATCCAGATTCGAGTTGGGTAGGATCACAAGGGTGATCAATCTCTCCCTACAAAGTTCTAATGCAACTGCATTCCTAGGTCTCAAAGGTTAAGCTAAAACAACTCCCTGCTAGTTGATCCACACACTCGGCGTTACTGAACTACATATTCAACAAAAATGACCATTTACCTAGAGTTCTAAAGGTAACTATATAGCAACAATCACAAGTGAATTCACAATTCACAGAAGGCAGCAAATAAGCATCAGAGAACATAAGAATTATGATAAAACATAAACTTCCAGATCCATGAAAACCCAAAAGGCAGATACAGAATACTTGCCTATTATATTCAGATCAGTAGCCAGCCTCTTCAACATAGTCTTGGTCATTCCAAAGGCAGCAACTTGTAAATGATGGGGTTGGCCAAATTTCTTGACCACTTGATACTATTGCAGACCCACAACTCAACAGAACTACAAAATTTGCTCTGGCACAGCTGCATAACATGCTGAACAGGTGTAATATTATCAAACAGGGTATGCCAGGCACTTCTTCCACGTTCAACTCGAATTCAGAAGTTTTGGTTCAATCTTCTTGTTCATTCTGAAGGAATGAACCATGGTAGAAGAACATCCAAAAGGAAGCCATTCCAAGAACCAAATTACATTTGACTTCTTTTTTTCCCTGGTTCTATATGCACCACCTATCTTATACCACTATCAGCTGCATCCAACCGATTCCTCCACCAGAAAAAACTAACAAAATTTCATACTCTGTTCCTTAATTAGACAGCTCAAATCCCATTTTCAGATAAACTAAAGTTTTATCATAGTCCAACTGACTAACATTTACTTAAAACGCTCATCTAAACAGTGAAACTGTTTTGCTCACATTCCACTCCTTGAAGTTGCTTTCAACTTGAAAGTCGAAAAGCCAACTTCCCTAATTCAATTCATTACAAACAATAGCAACGTACATCTAGATCAGTATTTTATCCCTCATGCAGGAAAGATCCAATCATCCCCTAGAGTCTAGCACCATGAGGAACATTTCCCTTTACTACACATAGGTAAGCGATAATAAATAACAAAGTCCCACTAGGAATTACACATTATTCTAACAAGTCCCAGCGCACAATTCCATATCTAAAAAAAACCTAGCAAATCATCTTTCATCGTCCACTCTTTAAATGCTCCCTACAAGCACTGGCTGCAGCATGGCACTCAAAAATAAATTCCAGAGCACAACTCATCTATTTTTGGTTTTAAGAATAATTAAAGCTTGTTATCACTAGTTTTAATAAAAGAGCCATAGAAAATGGGATGAAAGTGGAGGTCTTAATTTATTGGGAGGCACTCAAAGATGCTCAAAAACCCAGGTTCAGGGGTTCCTTTGCCTTCTTTTCATAAAGAGACTAAGTGCCACCTATTCATCAATTGAAATGAATGGCATGTAGATGTTGTAAAGTCCCCCAAAATAAACCTATATCAAAACAAAATTAGCTTCAATGTTGACCTATCACGAGCCCCCTTAAATGGCTTAGTGACAATTAAACATTTGTTCTCGGGAACTTTTATTTTAGGTAGTGAAGTATGTTCTTATATCTTGTACATGCTTGCACTAAGCATATTGAAAAGAACAGCAGTAACGACAATCTGCGGGATGTCAGCACCTTCACCTCAGTATTGCAATTTGTCGTTTTCTATACCCAAAAGGCTTTCCTCTAATTCCTATTTGAGTGGACAAAACTACTCCACCATCTCTAAAATATCAAACAAAAAACATCCAATTTCTGGTATTATTACAAAAGCTAGCCTAACTACAAAATATTTCGCTCATTAACAACATCTAAAAGGTGATGCACGAGCAAGTTCACCAAAAAAAAGACCATTGCAGTATATACAAGAGAACCATAGTTAATAAAATGCTCCCATACAATACAATGCATATTTGAGGCATGAATAAACACAGTCTTAGACATAACTTTCAATTTGGCAACAAGCACCAACAGCACTGCAGCAACAAAGATAAGACCTACTTATATGCCAGTTGAGAAGCATAAAGTTTGTTTTCCTTTCAATTCAGTTTCATGCATAGATGCTAGCACCTTCCACTTGACTCCGTAAAAGGAGACAAAATTCAACTCATAACCATTCTAAACATCTCCATCTCAAGAATGAGAAAAACCATGCAATTCTAGATTTATTAGCAACTACCTATAAGATATTGGGAACCAAGGCAGAACATGTAGAATGAACATACCAAGGTTAACAAGGAAGATATGCACAAGAGAACTAATCAATAAGAGGTAGGACTATGATATCCCAAATTGCTATATTATCATATTAAACCATTGTTTTTACGAATTAAAGTGAAGAAACATAAATATCCTAAATAGAAAAGTTAAAGGTGACTAACAATGTGCTCAGGTAATATAGACTACTGATGTGAGGTGCACATAGATAGAATAGCCACTTGCCCATTTATATATCAGGTAATGTGCAGCCAGAGAATAGCAGCTCCAAGTTACTTCGATTCATAAAGTAACATCTGAATCTCAGCGGCGATTAGTGCGGGACTTATCAAACCCTCCCCAAGCAGAACCAGGGCCATAGTGAGGACCCTTGTCAGCAGAACCCTGAGAAACAACATAGTGAATACAGGACAAATTAAACAAGCTTCAATGTTATAATTTAATAACCATCAGAAAGAAGAAAATGACATAAGTCCAAACAACTGAGGATGCCTACCAGATGATGTGGACCATATCCATCTCCATAAGGAGCAGGAAAACCACCCTCAGAGCTGTTGAATTTCATCCCATACGGAACACCTTGAACAGCCAAACAGAAAGATAAGGAGAACAGATGTAAAAATTTACCAAAAACCTGAATAAGAATAATTGTATGGTTGACCTTATAGCTTGTGGTAACAAGGATGCAGGCTCTGACCCACAGATCAGGCAAAAACAATAAACATGCTACTTAAGTTCCAAGGATACAAAAAAAAAGTAAATGTGGTTGCACGATATGGCCTGTTGTGAACCATCCTCGTAAAAATATCATACATCAGCCATGATATATCTTAAAAACAGAAAGCATGGAAAAAAAGGTAACCTCCTTTAAGATGGGAAGAAAGAAAGCAACAAATCCCAATCAGTATTTTTCCTTTCTTTTTAACTTCACTGAAGAAAACAAGAGAGAAAGATAGGTCTTACCAGCACCCCATGCTCTACCATCGGAGGCACCAGCAAGCTCTGCACGGAGCTTCTCAACTTCACGAGCCATAGAAACCAAGTTCTTCTCCATTGCCTGTCTCTGATCCATCATCTCCATGTTTACCTTCTTCTCACGATCAAAAGCAGCTCTACAGAACAAGTTTTTTTTAATAAGCAGTAAAAGATGCAAATATGTTAGCCATGTACGTGGGTGGAGTGGTAACAGAAAACCAAAGCACAAACCTAGCATGCATAAGCTCCTGGTGTAGGCCATCAATCTCAGCCCTTAAAGAAGAGATCTGTTTATTTTCAGCTTGTGATCTAGCAAGATCCTGTTTGAGGGTCTGAACTTGCCCGGAGAGTTCCTGCCTGATGTTATTTAGCTTTTGAACTTCTGAACGAAGTTGTACAGCCTCATTCTTCAAGGGCTCTGTTGCTCGCAGATCAGCCTCCAGCTTCAAGCCTTTCTCAATAAGATCCCTAGAGTGCATCTCTTGTTCTGCCCGCATATCCCTGATG
>JAYMTH010000459.1:0-20895 GCA_036897465.1 Pelargonium australe
AGCATCGGGGCGGGTTCAGGGCTTGGGGAAAATGACCGGGGCGGGGTTGGGGATTATAAAACCCGCCCCTAACCCGCTCCGTTGCCATCAATTGTATTATAGATGTTTGTCAAGTATCATGCATGGGTTCCAAATATTGACTTGGAAGACTTAAGGCCCAATAGTGGCTATCAGCACTTCGGCCCAGCCCAGCCCAATCCATATCATATGTTATAAAGCCCATTACGGTATTTTGGGCTCATATCGAGAATCTGAGAGTACCCATTACTGTTAGCAGAGTCTTCGAATCAAATCGTTGTTGACCAAACCAGACGCAATCGTCTTCTCCGACGAGAACTGCAAAATGGAGAGCAGTGATGCGACGGTGATGGGCGAGGGCAGCGATTCCAATTCCAAGAGCAGCAGCATCAAAATCAATATCAAGTTCGGTGGAAGATTGATACCAATCTCAATCTCACCTGACGCCACGATCAAAGACCTCAAATCTGTCCTACAGCCTCTCACCAATGTCCTACCTCGGGGACAGAAGCTTATCTGTAAAGGTATTGTAATTCATCGATTCGATCTCAATCATGGAGTATCTGATTTTCTTCTTAATTTGAGCTTTACTGTGGAAAATGCACAGGCAAGGTTTTGGTTGACGCAATGACGTTGAGTTCATCGGAGGTCACCAATGGAGCCAAGCTCATGCTCATGGCATCTCAGGGTTTGCACCAAGGGGTACATTTCTTGCTCTCTATTATTGTGCTGTCAATGTTTCATTTTAAATGATTTGAACCAGCAATTTCACTTATTTGGTCTGATTAGTGTCATATAATATCTAGTGTGGATTTGATGAGTTTCACTGTTTTGTTTAATTTGGGGTTTATTTCATCAGGATGGTCCCATCCTTAAAGAAGCTCGGACTCTGCCAATTTCAAGGAGAACTGACAATGTAGCTAATAAAACTACCAATGAAAAGATGGGAGTTACTCTCAATAAGAGTCGCTTGGAACGGTGGAAGGCTACTGGAGTTATAGGGTTAGCTGAATGCAACTTACAGGTACTAGAATCAAATATATTTGGTGGATTTTTCTTGTATCAAGCTTGTCATTTTAGACCCTGATTAACATTGTGTAACTCTAATTTGATCTCTTTTGACAATGAAGATATCCGTATGATAATCATTTGAGTTTGGGTTCTTTTGGGTCACCATGCTGTATTTCCAATGATGTCTCCAAGAGCTAGATCTTTAACTGTGTTCATATTTGTGTTGGTACTAAGTATTTTATCGTTGCTGATATTGATTAAAACTTTAAAGGTCATACCTGATGAAGTATGGTCTTGTGGAGTTTCTGCAAAAGTCCTTGATGTCAGCACCAATTCCATTCAAGCTGTACCTGCACAAATTGGCCATTTGAGTTCCATGCAGGTGAACAAGACACTTCTATTTCAATTATGATATTCTGTTATGTAAGCAAACTGTTCCTTTCATTAATCATATGGGTTTGGATTCTCCAGAAGTTGTTCCTGAATGCAAATTGCATATCGGATGAATCCATGAGCTGGGAAGGACTAGCATCAATGAAGCATTTAAAAGTTCTATCAGTGAGCCAAAACCAGTGAGTGCTTTCATTCCGTAATGATATCCATTTATAATACCATGACATGGCCAAGGAAGAATTTAAGTTTGCTAGTATCCTACTGAAGCGTTAAATAGTAGTTACTGTAACTATGAGAAATATTTTGACACTGCATACTGTTTTTAGTCACTTCCTGCATCTGAAAACATGTGGAACACTCTCAGTCATACACAAGCCTCTTTTTTCAAGTGCAGTAGCTAGACTTTCATGTTCTGTGTTTCTTTAGTAGTTTTTTCCTTGTATACATGATTGGTCACCATTTGCATGATCTATGCACTTACGCAGATTAGCAAAGCTGCCTGCTGCATTGGGTGCTCTGACTACCTTGAGACAACTTCATGTTGCTAATAACAAGTTGACTGGCCTTCCGATTGAAATAGGACTTCTAACTCAGCTTGAAGTTCTGAAAGTCAACAATAATAGGTATTTTTAGATAAAAGATATACCCCCTCTTGTCTTTTTAACTCCGCGTCCTTTATACTGTAATTGACTTATATGATCATGTAGTTTGTTAGTTGTATTTTTAAATGAGAGAACTGAGCATGCAATGTATTTTAACTCATGTTATAATCAGTGCCATGTGTTATATTTCTCAGGATAAGCACTATTCCTGCAAGTATTGGTGACTGTATTTCTCTTATTGAGGTAGGGTTGATATGACTTTCTGTTTGGGTCTTTTTTCAAGTTTGATGGCTCTAAGCCTCCAATACCAGCGTGCTTGACTTTGTTTTTCACATTGTGCCAGGTTGATCTTTCTTCAAATCTTCTGCCTGAGTTGCCAGAGACATTTGGCAATTTGCATAATTTGAAGGTTCCTTCCTGATCATTAGTTCTTTATAGACACTTTTTTAATTTGTCTAGTGATTGTCTTTTCACAAGATAGCGTGTCTGCCTGTACTGCACATGTTAGAGTTAGCGTTACTTGTGCATGTAATCAGTGATCTTATTACCCCTTTGCAGGCATTATGTCTAAGTAACAATGGGCTAAAATCCCTTCCTTCTACACTATTCAAAATGTGTCTCCAGCTTTCAACACTGGATCTCCATAATACAGAAGTCACCATAGATCTCCTTCGTCAGGTGCCTATTTTTCCACATATATTAGGTATCTTGTATTATATTATCTTCTTTAGCTACATAAGATAACGTAATTCATTCCACAGTTTGAAGGATGGGAAGAGTTTGATGAACGTCGGCGCTCAAAGCATCAAAAGCAGTTGGATTTCCGAGTGTTGGGCTCTGCTGAATTTGATGAAGGTGCTGACAAAAACTGATGATCCTCTATATTTGGTATTACAGCAAAGAGATGTGAAAAAAATAGTCTTAAATTTGCATGTGTGGATAATACACTCAAAATATGTTCATTGCACTTGAGTTGTAATTAGGATTGATTAAGGAGGATATTATAGGATGTATTCAGATATCATTCTATAAATTCAGTTTGTGAGATCTTCACATCTTTGCTAAATGAATCTGTCAGTCAAGGAGTTAAAAGAGCTGAGACGGCCAAACCAATCCAATGAAATAATGCTACTTCATAGCCATTTGCATTCGAGATCTTCACATCTTTGTTAACTGAATCTCAATCAAAGAGTTAAAAAAGATGAGAGTCAGTCAAGCCAATGAAATGATGCTACTTAACGATTTAACACTCATACTCGAGTCTTAGCCAAGACACAACATCTTATGCATAAATGAAATTAACTATGTGATTTATAACTTGATCTAACAAAGAAATCAGACATCACTTGGAATCAAGTTACTAACATAAGTGAAAAATTTGCCCAACCAACAAATCAATTATGCCACTAAACCCAAAGGTAGAGGGGTATAGGTTTGAGACATACCCAAAGTTTCAACATCGCTCTCCTGGCCAGTCAATTCAGAAGGATTATGGCAAATCCAGATAGCTTGCTCTACAAAGCTCTGGTAGGAAAATATGGAGTGGATAATTCTCTTTGGAATTCGAAGGTCAAACAACCTTGCTCCTGGATCTGGAGAAGCCTGTGTAAAGGAAGAAGTTTTCTAATGAATCACATGATCTGGAACATTGGCAATGGGAAAACGGCTAGGATCTTCTTAGATAAGTGGATTGGTAACAAGCTCATTTCTTTTTTGGATTCTAGATCCCTAAGCGAAAAAGACAAGGTTGATAAGCTGATACTCCAGTCTCCCCGAGCCTGGAATAGACAACTCATTACATCGATTTTTTCGGCTCACATTGCTGCCCAAATCCTTAATATCAAGATTCCTAAATGGGCAATGATCAGGACAGGCTTCAACTTTCTAATTCTCAGGGCTCTAAAGTTTCTTTTTCGGTCAAGAAAGCCTACGATGTTTGTGAGGAGACCCGTAACAACTTTACTTTCTTTCCTCCAGGGTTTTTCATAAATTGGAAAAACTTGTGGAGCTCGAAGATGCCTGAGAAATTTAAAATATTTTGGTGGAAAGCTATGAATAATGCTCTAGGGACTAGGGACTCCTTAAGTAAAAGAAATTTAGGATCTTCATCGAAGTGCCCTAGATGCAATGCTAGTTCTGAAACGGTTGATCATCTGCTTTTTCATTGTCCAGATAGTGTTAGAATTTGGTTTGCTTCCCCGCTATCAATTCGAACGGAAGGAATCGCTTCTAGTAAGTTGTGGTTTGATCGAATTCTTCTCAACTCTAAGTCCAAAGATAAGACTACTCGGGATACCCTTTATTGGTGTACCGCTATTGCCTGGAAAATCTGAAAGGAAAGAAATTCGGTCATATTCAGAGACTCCAATTTCTCAATTCCTAAAGTGCTTAATGAAGCCACCAGTTTGTTTCATTCCCCCATCTGGGATAAAAGGACAGAGCTCGGGAGATACTCCACTTCTGCTACCTCAAATCATCCCACTATGTTAGATATTCAAAGACAAGCCCAATTCATATGCTTGTGTGATGGCTCCTTTTCCCATTCTTCAGCAGGTATAGGATGGGAAATTCAAGATAACAAAGGCCAAGTCATTGCCCGGCTCAGCAGTCCGGTTAACGTCTCAAGCGCCTATGAGGCGGAAGTTGAAGTTGTTCTCTCAGTTTGTGCTTTTATTTATTATAATAATATCCAAAATGTTTGTGTTCTGACTGATTCCATGACTCTTCTCAGGGACATCCGGATATGTAAACATCCCAGCGATACCAGCAGAGAAGAAAACAGGGCAGCTCTTGTGAACATTCATCATGTCCTCTTTTGTAGCCACCTTAATGGTGATCTTTTGCATGTTTATAGATGTATGGTTAGCCCTGCTCATTAGCTTGCTCAATTAGGCTCAAAAGGCCTGAGCAAACATATAATAATCTTATGTATGCTTTCTATATATATTATGTTTAATTATAAAAAAAAAATTATGCCACTAAACAATTGAGCAGGCAAGTATTTTTTAAGAACACCCTGCAAAAATTATGAGCTCATCAAAGACAAATGTTGCAGCATATTATTGAAAAAGGCATCAAAACGACACGAGAAACGAAGAAAGTATGCAAATAGGAAATTACATGACATACCGAATCAAAGTAACTTTCAATTTATATTGTGAAATGTACTGAAAAATATTCATTCTGTATGCTCATCATCAATTAAACACAGAAACTGATGAGTGCGATCCTAAACTCAGTCCGGCAAACAAGGCGGATTGGAGGAAGATAAAGCATTCTAACGGAAGTAAATGGAAACCTGAGGGATATCAATATCATTGTCATCCTCATCCTCACATGCGATAACAACATCAAAGTGGCGGCGGTAAGGAGGGAGTTCCACCTTGGCCACATCCTGTGCCAGATCTACCATCTTCTCGTCCATTCGAACTTTGTGCCGCTGGAACATGCTATTGTAGAGCAGGCAACTACCACATGAAATGCTGTAGGCATTGAGACCCTTGTTCTTGAGCCATTGGAGAAGTTCCCTCAGGGTAGGATTGTCCTTGATAATCCACCTGTCCCATACAGTCCAGCTCATGTCGTTGTGTTTAATCACCTTAGGTGGGACGGGCTCAGCCATGGAGAATAAAGGCAATGCAAGGTTGGCAAATGTGTTACGATAGTCTTCCAGTTTGTGCCCACCATCCAAAACCTTGTAAAGCTCTAGACACACAAGACCTGTGGCCATTGCTGTGGAAGTTGCAATAGCGGGGATAATTCTTCCAGCAATAAACTTGGCCTTCAGCTTGTCAACTTCAGGAATGCTGTAATTCCTAGCCCTCATATTGGCAAGCCCGGCAATCATGTCCATATGGTAGTTTGTATCATCATCCTTTACATATAAACAAAAGTTAGGAAATGAAAAGGTATAATTAAACACCATACAGATATCTTAAGGTTATTGTTGAGCAGGTAATTTGTAAGACTTGAGCTACTGTGACATGTATGAAAAGGACATGATCATAACATGCAACATTTTAAGGCTGCAATTTCATAACTATCAACCAATGCATAGTAACAAATTAACTATCGGATCAACAGACTACAAAATGATGAGCACAGCCAAAAAGATTCATGCGATGTTAATCTTGAAATAAAGATGAAGTGGTACAAACCTTCTCAAACTGGATTGGCTTCATTTTAAACCCTGGTGACAAGCTATTCCGGCACTGCTCTAGCTTGACAATTAGATCATTGATGACTGCTGCATCATCTATAGATGCAGATGAAAGATTAGTAGCCTTTTCATCCGTCTCAATCTTTACACCTTGCTTTGGCTGAAACTCTGGAACCATGACACTATCAACAGCTTCAGCAAACTTTTTAGGGCTCTTGACCCAGTCAGGAACGGGGAGGCCAAATGTCTCTGCTCGTAGGATGGATGCTGCCAAGATAAATTGGAGGTGACTGGGATCAGCAGCCGAGAACTCCAGAGGACGAGGAAACCGCTTAGGAGCTGACCAGAATGGTGCTCCTGTACTGGTTGGAGCATCTTCAGGAAATGTGAAAACCAACTGCTTCACACGATTAGCGTAATAATCTTCAAACCTGAATGCACAAGAAGCCAATTAGGAAAAAACAAACATAAACACAACACATTAAATTTCTGGCATAGTACAAAGAGAAATAAACATGAGACCAAATATCAAGAGAATTACTTTAAACGTGCCCACGTAATGCAGTCCTGGAATGTATCACATCTTTCTTTATCCAGGCACTCAAGAACACGTTCCAAGTTATCCCTGGCCTGAGCATCACCAGCAGTCACCATTCCAGAAGTATATTCACTCGGGTTAGATAGATAGGCATTCACTTCAGCTGGAGTTTTCTCAAGCAAACCCTCAAACTCTGAACGAGCCCATGTCAAACAATGATCAATATTGTGTGGGAACGAATGTACAGTGCACATGGGAGCTTGTTTCTCCGGTGGGTCTCTCGAGGCCCCATAATTTTCCGTCAGGTGAGGAATGACCATCTGAGTATTGCATTTGGCACCTAGAGTTCCTGACTCAAGAAGCGGCTTCTGGAAATATAAGCACCTCTGATCAACATACAGCCGAGCATTCACATTGTCTAGAGCATTAATAACTACACTCAAATTCTCCCAGAAGGTATCATTAAACACATTCTCAGTTTCAGGACCCACACGGTTTTGCAAAGCTTCAATTTTGAGGCGAGGATTTATAGCTGCGGCAGCAGAGGCGGCAACTGTGGATTTTGCCTGCCCAATGTTCCAATCACGGAAAAGAAATTGCCTACTAAGGTTACTCTTTTCAATTACATCATCATCCGTAACTGTTAGTTTCCCTTGACTACCACATGAAACACCCATCAGAGCTACATTCTTTAAGAACTCACAACCCAATGCACCAGACCCAACAATAAAGACTACAGCATCCTCCAGTTTTTTCTGTAGTGTAGCCCCGAATACTGAAATCTGTGCATCGTAACGACTATTCAATGGCCTAAGTTCGCTGGGATCCAATGGCTCTGCAGGGAGGGACTCCACTGAGTCAAAGTAAAAAAACTGTACAAACAAGAGAAACAAGATTAGTAACAATACTGCACAATCAAATCTAATAGGATTGCATTTGGAATATAACATTAGAAAACAAGGGATATACACCTTTGGGTTCACATTTATAAATAAAATCTACAAGTATATGCAGTTCCGAAAATGTTAAACTGAGTCGATAAAACTATTATGAAGATGTAATTATTCCAAACTCATCACTGTAAGGGATTTTAATTAGGAGCCTCACTCTTTCTTCCTCAATATCCTTGGAACTCCTAACCTATTGGCATTGTTTTGCAGGAATTCAAATCCAAATGCAACCTAGGTATCAACACAATCGTGTTTATTATAGCTGACACAATCCAGTCCCAGAAGAGGTATTTCCATAGTTTCTTCCTATCCCTATTTCCTAATCGCTTTTAATCCAAGCTAAATTCTCTGACAAAGTTCATGTGAAGATGCTACAATATCGCCCACAAATAGATGATAAAAGAAAGTACACCAAAGATAAAAGTATTCACGCCTAAAGAGAGCCCTGGTAACTACAGGAGTGAATAGTTACTCTCAAGTGAATAGGAGGCTGACCATCCACTGGTTCCAAATAAAAAGGGTTGTTGAAAGAGAACCATGTAAGTATGTAAGACGTATAAACTCAAGAAGGCCATCCTAATTCTTGTGAGGAGTGATAAACAATTCAAATCAAGGCAGCAAGTGACCAATACTATAATTTATTGTCTAAATAAGGAGCAAATAACTTACCTGATATAGAGGGTGGAACTTTCCAGAGCAGGCTTTCACAACTTCTTGTCCCACAATGCCACCAAACATGGCAGCCATGGGATTCAGCACTGCCTTCGCACCGGACGCAAATTGAGAGAGAAGTTTTGGGTTAATATCTTCTAGTTTCCCATCTCCCAATCCTTCATTGATGCTACTAGCAAAAGATATAAGCTTCTGAGCATCCTCTTCTGAACCAGCCACGGGGAACCGTGACAGATCAGAAACAAACTTATCCAGTGCTTGAAAAGCCAAATGTAGAAGAGGTGGGCGATCAAACTTAGAAAAGTCACTTAGAAGAAAATCACCCGGATCACTCAGTGCTTCTCTCAATGGTTTAAAGTTCAAAACCTTAGGCTGTTTCACCTGAGTGACGATGCCACCCTTTTCATAGGCACCATAATTGGTGGTATCCTCCTCAAGACAGAACGAATAGGGCCTTGCACTTTTGATTTTCCTTGGTTTTCCATCATTCAATTCTGTCATTCCGTGAACTTCAGAGAACACGACAAGATCTCCATCTTGAAACTCAAGCCTTTCATCATCAACACATGATACTAGAGCTGGATTGTCATTGCTGATTGAAGCAATTATACCTGTGTGAGGCTCCTCACCATCAACATCAAGAACTGTGAACTCAGGTCCGAAGTCACAAAACACAGAACCAAAGAGACCTCTAACTTCAGCCTTGATGAAAGCAATTGATGGCTGATGACTATGGCAGTAATCATTGAACTCAATAGCTTTCTTGAAACTGATATCGGTGAACACAACTGCCTGCACCAGCAAAAATACAAACAGAAGGATAAGAAATACTGATATACATGTGACACGAAACACTTGTTTAATAAGAAATTAAAAAATACAGAGTTGAAGAAAAACCCAGAACCAGATAAGATTACACAAAATGGCAATACCCTAAGATCCAAAAGCTGTGGTTTGCATGATTCCATTGCAACTACAAGAATATCCAACCTAGGCTACTGTACAATTTTCCTTCATTTCATGTTACATGTTTAGTTTGAATAACCTTACCACAAAAACTCATGAAGCCATACTAGAATTCAATTTCAAGAATAAAACCATTCAAAGTATAATCATTGACATATGTGTTCCCAACACAATTTGAGTTGCATTAAATCTTAGATAGAAGAATTTCTAAATTAATTTTAAGGACACGCCTCCTAACTTCATTAGGTTTAGATGTCCCAACCATATTACATTGAACAGAAGACTAATACAATCATACAGACATACCTCACCATCAAAGGTAAAACAACTTTTCCTCCTCAATGGAAGAAAGAGAATTAGGAAGCACAATTCAATACCAACTTCTACATATCACAAAATTACATGTTTCTTCTAGGTACAAACCCTTGAGGAACAATAATTAATGAAACCACAATCATTCAACCACATGTTGCAATACCAAGGCAAGGAACTCAAAAGCCTCAAGAAATGATTGAAGAGAACGTTAGAAACAAATAATGCAATACTGGAACTGGACAATGATTGGTAAAATTTAGCAGAACATATGAATTGTAACCATCTATTAAAAGTAGGATATGAAACTCATACAGGTATATAAAAGATTGATTTGAAATGAATTTACCAAGATAAATGACATCTTGGTTAATTCATTGATTTTAAAACTATAGAGAAGAATACATCATAAACAAAGCAGGATTGAATAACATTCTGAAGTTTGTTAACCAGTTATAATGTTCACGGTTCACCCTTGTCAAGACGACACATAATGTCACTCTTCATCAGGGTTCCAAACATGCCAACTCAAACAGAAGAACAAATCCAAAGTGAATAACCCAGAGAGAAAAGGGCTTTAAAGTAGATGTACCTGGAAATTGGAAAGGTCTTCTTTCGTCAATTTTGTGGTTAAACTAGAAATAACCACAGCATTGTTGAGCTCTTGCAACTTTTGAACAGAAGCAAGCGCCCTGTTCTTACCCACATCATTCTCTGAAAAAATAAAATTGCTAGACAAATCCCACAACTCCACGTTTCCTTCATCATGGACTGTCACTGACTTAACACCAGCAAGAACAAGATTCTTTGCTGAAAGAAGTAAAAAAAATCAATTACAAAAACTACCAAATGCCAAGAATCTAGGTATCAAAGCGAGGAATAAAAAGAATTTTAAAAAGGCTATACCAGAGAGATATTAATGTAGATATAACCTACCGAATAACAGCTAAGTAGAGATGAAAAATTACTAAATAAGTATTCTCCTACTAGAAATTGGTATATAACCCACTACTCACTAAAGAATAGTAAAAAATAAGAATCATTCCAATATTTACTAGAGAATAGTAAGAACATGAAGAAAATGAAAATCAAAGATATTCCAAATTCATACCGATCTCGGCACCAAGACCCTGCATCCCCGAGACGAGAATGTTTGAGGCAAAGAGACGCCGCATTGTCTCGCGGCCATAGACAGCGAGCTGCCTACTGTGAAGATCCTCATCAATATCAGGTGGATTCGCATCGCCCAAAGCCATGATGGACGGCTCGATCGCTCTACTGCTACTGGGTCTGTTGCTGTTGTCGGTGACTGGGCCGCCGCTGCTACTGGTACTGCTCTTGTTGTTGGAGGTTGATTCGGTTACAGTGGGCGAGGCGATGCAACACCCGGTCCGATGCTTCTTGGAAAAGGACGATGACTCGATGTTGTTGAGACTGCTAGTGTCGTCTTCTTGTAAAACCACAGCTTCGCCCTCTCTCTTTCTAGGAAGCATATAGTGCAGTAAACTGCTGAAAACGCGAGAAAAACCCATAGACACAATCAAAACCAGCAAGACATTCAAGAAATTGTTAAGATCGAGAGAAGTACAGTGAAACGCAAGGGAAAGGAAGATAGGTGCGGTAACAACAAAAAATCCAAACCCTAACCCTAATTCGAACATGATTCGAAACAGATCAATCAAGAAACGTACCGATCGGGACAGGAGCGAGGAGAGAGATGGAATCTGAGAGCGAAATGGGGCGTTTGGTTAGGTTTTGTAGGGTTCTGAGGGTTGCTTGGGAAGCAATTTTGGTGACTTAGTTGGGTCGAAATTTGGGGAAATGGCAAGGGTATTTATGGATTTGCATCTTATGATATGTTTGTGGAAGAGACAGGTGCGAGTTGAGAGAGAAAGAGAGAGAGAGAGAGGCCGGTCAGTCACCGTACCATTTTCTCTGGTCGGGTCTGATAGGATCTGATCTGGACTGTGATATAGAAAGAGAAGAAAGAGGACACGGACACGGATAATTCGATTTCGAGCTGGGGTTAGGTGGAGGGCCCAGATCTCATCTCCCATGGAAATGAAAATGAACGGTGAATGATTGATCCTTGAGCGTACAGGCCAATGTTGTTGTCAACTGCGTTAAAAACGACTTCGTTTAGAGTCAACTATATATCCCGGCGAGCCGTCGATTTTGACCGTCAGCCGTCGCTGCAGACAGGCTGCGTTTTTTTTATCAGGATGACAAATTCAATATGCATTTTTTCATATTTTTTTTTAAAAAAAGAACATAAATAAAATTCGAAGAATATTTAGGATGGGTTTGTCAAATTCAAGCACATTACATATGCAAACCAACGACTTACCATTGACATGGTGACGGATTCGGAAAAATTGGTGAGTTGGACTGTGGGAGCAAATTTATTACATTATTATATAAAAACTAAATGAGGTTTTGTTAGTTGCATGACAAATTTTCATATGAAATTTAAGATTTATTATTATTTCACAAATTTTGGAACCCGCGACTCTTGCGGTTAGGTAAAGAATTTTTCATCCGAACACAAAAACAAACCCGACCATCAAAATCGACAGTTGTAGGTAATCTTTCTCCCTCCCCCTCCTTTTTTTTTTCTAAAGTATATGCATAATAAGTTGTGGAGCACTAGAAGATGAGTGCAAATTCAAGTTTACCAAAATTTATTTACCTTCCATTCAGTAAGAATTGGTTCTTTGATGCTTTTGTCTATTTCTTTTTATGAGAGTGATGAAATGGGGCCACATAACTACCCCACAAAGAAAAGGAATATAACAAACAGAAATGAAAGCAAGCAAGCTCAATATAAAATAGAATTATGAGTGAATGTGTGTCCAAATGCAGTTGAGCATAAACCATTGGTTCATTATGATAATATTAGTTAGATTGTTAAGTATACCTACTCATTAGCACTACAGTGCCTTTTTTGTTCACAGGAATATGAATCAGTAAAGCTCTATTGCTTAAAGCACAGAGGAAGCCACCAAGACATTACCATGAGTCACTGCAAATGATGTAATGTGATGATTCAATAACTTCTCTTGGCCTTGAAACAAATAAATGATGAATTATTAAATATGTAGCACCATTAGAGTTTGGAAGAAAAAGTTTGTTACAGCTCAAAAAAGAAAAATCCTTTCAATAAGAGACAACCGAATCTCAAACTGTTACACCATTTCTCCAGATACCTATATTCCACATGTTTTATCGGATTTACCATTTTACATCAAATTCCAGAAGAGGAACAATTGGATTTCCATACAGCTGTATGATGCCGCTGGAGTTGATACCAGTAACTAACAACTTGGCTAAAATATTAGGAAAACTGGAACAATACATACCAGCGCAAACAACGAGATGGAAGGGTCATGACTAACTAAAACCGACGAATATCTTTAGGTGGCTTGTAGTTGAGAGGATGAGTTTCTGGGGTGGCATTCTCATCTTCTTTCCACATTTTGATTGTTTTGTCAGCCTCACAAGTCACTAGCCTTGAACCAGTCAGATCATAGGAGATAGCGTATATACCAGCTTCACTATCCAACGACCCTGGAACAAGATAGCATCCCCCACGGTCAACCTTTCTTGCATACAATAAACTCACATGCCGAGCAAAACTTTATATATATGCATATGAAAAAATCCATCCGAATTCAGATACATACCTGGCTGTACAATAGTTTGGGCTTGCTGGAAGCTGTGACCACTCTTCCAATCCCAGAACCACAAACTCCCATTGTCACCTAAATCAATAAACAAATGAATAATGAATTCAATAATTAAATAAAAAACTCCAGAGACCTTAAACATAGATATTTTGTTTTCTAAAAATCACACCTCCAGTAGCCAATACCCCCTCCTCATTGACTGCCATTGCATTAATTATTGTCTTCTGCTGAGAGCTGCCCACAAAAAAAAAAAAACCATTGGATGTCATATTATTAGACCTAGAATGATAAGCATACTGATAATACATATAAATATCATAACAATATAAAGGGAAAGGCTTTGGAAGGACTTGTAACTTCAGGCTACGAAGAAACAATTCACTGAATAATACTACATGATTCACATGTCAGACACAGACCCGCCCATGCAACATCCTACAGGAGTTGCTATTTGGCCTTTGATAACGAGAATGGCATATAGGTTCTGCATTTCCAGAGGGTGGCCGGGTGCTTAGAGTGATGCTAAAAAGAGCATAATTCTTAATTTTCAGTAACTTGATTTTAAATTGACATGTTAAATTTACCTTTACGATAATTTACTACAAATTCATATCATTCATTGACATGTCGAGACGAGTTTGTGTCCATGCCAGTTTCCGAATTCAAGCAAGAAAATCCAGGATTGTTGTCATATAAAAATCACATTCATATCCCAAGGATTGTTGACCCTATTATCATATTTAATAGGGTCTAGAGAAGATGAAGATAAAAAATAAATATATTTAGAAAAAAGGTTTAAAAACTTACAGCATATTGTGCAAAAACTCTCCTTTAGGAAGGCTAAATTTCTTAATGTTGTCAGCTGATGCAGAAGCAAAACAATTCCTGGCATATAATGATAAAAAAAATAGTTAGACAAAAAAAAAAAAACTCACATCAAAATTTATTAAAGCAACATTATTGAGAACTTAAATGAACAAGTAAATACTCTTTAGGATGCTGCGCCATTGCACGAACAGATTTCTTATGGTGTGTGAGCGTTGACATTGTTTTCCCTAGAAGACAAAAGGCAAAGTTGTAGACGGAAAAATAAAATAACATAAAATGGTAAGGAAAAACTAATTAGGAATACAGAAATTACCATATCTGAGGTCCCAGAACTTAATGGTGGTGTCATGTGACCCAGTTACAACTTGTGGATCCTAGAAACAAATGAATGAAAACTTGATTAACCGCTAAGGAGAAATAGATATATAAAAGGAGTGTGAAACTCACAAAATTTATATTCATAACTATCTTAAAACTTGCACCAGCATAAACTATGTAGTAATGGTTGAGCAACTAGATATCCATCAATACCCAGTTACAATTCAAATTTAAATTCAGGTTTGGATAGTTGTAACTTGTAAACACTTGCCAAACCAACCAATAAAACTTTCGAATAGTATCCATATCCGAACCAAAATAACTTATGCACACAGTAAAATACACCATGGATGAATACAAGAAAAATTTATACATAATAGAAGACCTGCATACCGTAGGTCTGGTAAAAACTGAGCATACTGTATTGTCATGCCCAGACAGAGCATGAATTTGCATCTTGCTACGAATATCCCAAACCTGAATATTGTTGCCACATCAAAGATAAGTCATCTTTCTGATCCCAAATTCAACTAGAACAAGAATTCACTCAGCTACATAATGGACAGCATTCATAATAAAAATGGAAGGAAATTAGTTATACAATGCCTGATAATCCATACCCGGCAAACAGAATCACGCCCACCAGTAAGTAAAATGTCAATAGTGGGATGAAGTGCCAAGCAATATACTCCACTTAGATGACCGTGATAAGACCGAATAACCTGAACAGGAAGTTATGTGTTTCAGGAGAAAGAACAGCTTGCATGAGACAACTTTAAGTAGCCACTAAATTAAAAGTTCTGACCTTATTCTGTTCAAGGTCCCAACATTTGACTTGTTTGTCATCACCAGCAGAGAACATATATGTATGTTTACTGCTGACAGCAAGGCCTGAAAAAATAATAAGGTGTCATATTAAGAGCCTGAAAAGTAATAACCCACTGGAAGGCCAGCCAATACAATACTACTATGGTCTATGGTTGATAGAATTGCCAGCTTCGAGATTAGGTTGCTAAAAGAATTCATAATCACCCTGAATCGCTTGTAGGCAACTTTTTTTTATAACTATATAGTTACTGTGTTATAGTTTCTAACCTACAGCCTACTTATTGTAGATTGCTTGTTTGATTTCAGTAATTTATTGATACTAATCTAGAGGATGGTGACTAAGAATTTAGAACTTACAAGTTTGTCTGTATTATTTTGTTTCAGGTACTTATTAAGTTATTTTAGCTTAGAATAAAAAATAAAAAATCTATTCATGGCTGATGTCTTTGTCATTGAAATTGTTTTTAACCCTTGTGCTTGAATCACCCTTAGTTGAATTGATTCATGATACACAAAATTAACCAATTGATTCATGAATACATTTGAAATGTCACTGCTAAGAAGTTTGTGAAAACACACCTCGTACTTGTTCTATGTGTCCTGTTAGTGTCAGCTTTAGCTTTCCACTTGCTACATCCCATATCTGATCAAAGCACAGTTCAGAAAAGTTGCAGAAAAAAATAAATTACATCCTTACAACTTCAACGAGAATCCAAAAGGTTATGACAAGGTGTAATCGAGAAAACTATATAGACAAAACAAAACCTTCACAAGCCATTACAAAAATGAGAGCTTGAACCTCAATACCTTGATCGTTCGATCCGCAGAGCCAGTACAAAACCATGTATTACTTGGGTCAAATGCAAGAGATCTCACCCATCCCAAATGACCACTAATTACCTGCGCAATCAATTTAAAGAACATCAATAATACACAGCATATATCTGATGCATACAACCAGTATGTTAAAATAGACCGAGCATGTCCCTAAACATAAGAATTAGCAACCAATTCATGGCCTAGAACGGAGATGCTTAGTGAAGGCTTAACCAATAAATTATTGTCTACAGAACAAAACAACCGCCTAGTATAGCTGATGTAGTAGTTCTTCAACTCGATGTCGAAATGGTAAGCACAATGGTCAGGAAGTACAGTTAAACAACATTATCATCAAACTAAACAAAATAAAACAAAAATTGACAAAATCAAGCTATGAACAGGGGTAGACAATCCATCAAAA
Source organism: Pelargonium australe (assembly GCA_036897465.1). Lineage (NCBI taxonomy): Eukaryota > Viridiplantae > Streptophyta > Magnoliopsida > Geraniales > Geraniaceae > Pelargonium > Pelargonium australe. Next base: position 16,522 of record JAYMTH010000459.1, read on the forward strand.
CCAATGAGAATAACTGAAACTATAACATGAATTGTCGACCTATCCCCATTAGGCTTCTCATAAACAGAATGTAAAATTCTATGCATTATTTGATTAACACTTCAACCACAAATTTGTGTAACCATGCATTTTTTATTGTGCGTGCGTGCGCGCGTGTGTGTGTGTGTGTGTGAGAGAGAGAGCAAATGAGATGAGCTTCTTTTTTTGCAAAGAAAAAAAGGTAGATATTTCGCACCCTGTAGTTCTTCCATGGAGCATGCCATACAGGACGTGGCCATTTGCTTGGAATTCTTTCCATAATAGCGGAGGTTGAGAAGTTCCTATAAAAGACCAACCAAATGAATTCAACTCAGAATAAGTTTAATTTCCACAACACTAACATGCAAGAATTCAATGCAAACAAGATGTTAATTATACAATTGCAAAATGGCAATATGCAAGTATGAAACAAGAAATGAACTATACTCAACCACAAGTTCACTTGAAAGTGACCAAATAGTTCCTGCACGTCTAATGTTAATAAATAAGAAATCAATCTCCAACATGTCCTAACCATCTTAAGAGATTCTAGCTCGCGTTAGGTCAACATAGCAGAGCAAACCATCATACTGAAACAAAATTTGGTGTACTTTGACATTGTGAAAATTTAAAAGGGGAGAAAATTATTGAAATCTTTTTTTGCTTTTTGATGTAGTATATTTTCAATATTGGGCCTTGAACTTTCTATCATGTGAATGCAGAAGATTTCTCTTCCATAGGCCTCTACAACAGGCCCAGCAACAAAGTATAACATTTATTTCAATGGTTAAGCTAATATCCATGAATTATTGAATAAACCAAAGATATAATTGAAGAATGCAAACCATGTATTTCAGAAGTATGCCAGAAAGGTTGGAAAAGAGAATGCTAAACCTTTCAGATGATCCCGCAGCAGATACAATAGTAGTGCTTTTGCCCGAAAGAAAACTGTCATTTCTGCCAACCAAAACATGAAAACAGAAGGCAACAATTTACTAACGCAAACAATTCCACTACGAGAACAATATTGAGTTGCATTATACAAGAGTCATAAAATAGGAATTATTGCCCCAAGATGCATCTCTTGTAGTTGTGCGCATATGTAGGATGGCATGCATACTATAGTATAAATCAATAGGAGCAACTAGTTTCACTATCTCTATCTAATGAGTTTTCTTGCATTACTTGCATAGTAAGCAATTAAATTAATTCAGCCGAATAGGATAGTTTACCCAAAAAATGTTTAGTGGACCACATGTTTGTTATTTCTCGTATCTTTCCTCTACTATCTTAATGACATAAGAGGAGGATTCTAATCTTGATCACTTAAAGTAAATGTGTATGCAAGAATAGACATCCAAAAGTAAACCACTAACGAACTGCACATTGGGAATTGAGAAAAAATGAATTAAGTAAGCAATGATCAAAATGAAGCTGCAAAACTTTCTTATAAATGAAAGAGGTTACTTACGGTCCCTTAGATTGTGTGGATGGACCAGCAACCAAAGAATTTTGAGCCCCTCCCTTTTGTGGATCCCTAGAACTTGCTGAACCTACAAAAACCATACACCAAATAAAAGTTTAGCCCTATGCCGAAATACTTATAATGTTGGTTATAAAATACAAATCAATGCTACGTAGCATTAAATAAATTAAATTAAAAAAAAAAAAAACAGTTCTACTTTTAATAAATAGAATATGATGTTATAATATACTCCCTCCGTCCCAAAATGAGTGTCTTGTTTCTATTTTTAGCTTATTATATTATAGTTTTTCCAATATTACCCTTATCACTTATGCACATAGGAAGATCTACACATGTGGTGTAGGTGAGAAAGTGAGGGTAATATTTGAAACACACTAAATTATCTAGTGATTCTTAATTTTTGCAAAAAATGGAAACAAGACACTCATTTTGGGACGGAGGGAGTATAATTTAGAAGATGTGTATCAATAATCAACGTTCAACAACATAAAAAAATACAAAATAAAACTAAATAGTGGGCCCTTCAAAAAAAAAAAACTAAATAGTAGGACTCACATTTTTTAATTGTTTGATTTCAATGGCATTTGAAGTATGCATACTTCCATTCTATTAATCACACTATCCCATTTTAATTATCTCTAGTATAAATATAGATGTCCCAATATAAGTGACCAGTTTACTACTTTTTGGATGAGCTAGTTGTAATCACTTGAATTTGTTCAACAGTGGCACGTGAGAGAAGGTTAGACAGTAATAAAATATCCTTAATGTTTGTAATTGTAGGAGGTAAATTAATGTTTGTAATTGTAAGAAGCAAAATACAAGTGTTTTTTTATCTGGGACATGGGAGTATTCAAGATTTTTTATCTATAGAGAAGATATTACTAGTTCTTCTACTCGCTAAATCATACTTAAAAAAAAATCACATTTTAGTTCCAAATTGTTTGCAAAACTATGTATGAACAACAATATGAATTTAAGTTTGAATTCAAAACATCAGTAAACATGTCATGAAGATACCTGTAAGGGCTAGGGCATTGGAAGGTATTGATTCTTTGGTAGGTTGAACAGAATTGACTTGAGTAGGAGGTTGACTTGGAGTGCTTTTTATCCCACCAAACTCAACATTTATCTAAATTTATAGTCATAAATAAGAGGGGGAATCAACTAATATGCATTAACCATTTGACAAAACTTTGAGATTCAAATATTAAGCAAAAGAAAATTGATTGCAAATTATATTTTCAGGAAAACAACAAAAGAGAAGGGAAATGATACTAACCTTGTGGCTCATGCGAATTCTTTTACTGCAGTATAAGGAAGAACCAAAATAGAGGAAAATTAATATCAAGAAATAGATGATAGACGAAAGATGAAGACAATGCAATAGAAAGTAACCTTTCAGGATCAAGAGGAGCAAGGTGTCCATGGACAGGTGAGAAGAGATCAAGAGCTCGCTTGAGGGATTTGAAGCTGAGCTTCTTCAGTGACTGGGGCTCCACAGGTTCCATCTCCAAAGCGGTCATCCTCTGATTCATAATATTAAAAATAAGCATAATTATAATTTAAAACTACTATAAAATTTCCTTAAACTATATGGATATTATCCTATCTAAACCAATTACTATTAATACTATCTGATTCTGAACTGTTCATTTGGGCCGGAATAAATCAAAATAGGCTAAATCACTAGCATTCCAATTCATGTGCCTTTGTTCTGAATCACAACTTTGTTCTAGATCACATGTCTTTCGATTCCAGCATCCAAAATTGAAATTTTAAAATTAAGTATTCATCAGTAATGCAAAACAAATTTACCAGTATCACAACCTTGTTAGATTGGTAACCGTTTTCCGGAAATTAAACCTCAAGGGCAGAAATTTCACCCAAACTAAAATTCAGATAGCACAAACCAAACCTAGTTCATCAAATTGAAACCAAGAAAATACAAAAGAACCAGAAGCAAACTAGATTTTAACAACACAAAGAAAATTAAATACCAAATCGGGAGTCGCGGGAAGGAGTGAGTTGCGCCGAGAATGGCCAGTACTCACTCGGCACTCAACTCTACTCTCACGCTGTCTCACTCTACAGTACTCTCTCAGCTCGCAATCTCAAAGAAAGAGACTTGGGAAGTTTAGAGAGGCGGGACTTGAAGAGTAGTGAAGTTGCGATTAGGGTTGGTATGTTTTTACTCTATTCTAGTTTTTATCTATTTTCCTATTCGCATCCCATAATTACAGAAAGTATCGAATTCGAAAACAAACCTGAGAAGATTGGGCAATGCTGAAGGAGATGGAGGATGAAGACCGAACTGTGGCCGGCGAGGAGGAGAACGGCAAAGAGCTCTCCGGCGTCTCTCTCTAACTCTGCCTCTGCCGTGGCCTGTAGGTGCCCTAGTTCAAGTGAACAATACAAGGAATGGTCTTAACAATCTTCTTAAGTTTTTACTTTAGGGATGTGCGGTGAAAAACTTAAATAAATTTTTATTTTTTCTAAAGGGGAAAACTTAAATAAATAAACTCTCTCTCAACAAATAAATCATAATCGATTCAGTAACGTCACATTAGCGATTTACATTTATGTACATCATAATAAAATTTTGAGCGCATAGCACCATGCTTGCAAACTTATTTACTCAAATTTTCATTCGTCACTAAAAATACATATATCTCATAAATTTTTATGTTTGTCACATAACATCTATAAATTTGTCATAATATTATTTCGATTTGACATATACAACCCTTTTTTTTTTTTAGCAAGATATATACAACCCTTAATGTTGTTAAAAAAATCAACCCGTAGACCGAAATTTATCTCTGCCTCACTTACACTCACGCGCTTACGACAAAGTTGAAACTCATGTT